>PITA01004236.1:0-126325 GCA_004023965.1 Spilogale gracilis
AAAGTACCAACAATTTATCTCCTACTAGGGTAAAGTTAGAAAATACTGGAGTATTTACTCAGGTTTTTTTTTTTTTAATCTTAAAGAATGAATAAACAAAAGATTGTGAACATCAGTCATTAGGGAATACAAATTGAAACCATAATGAGATACTACCACACACACATCAGAATAAAAACAAAACAAAACCAAAAGCATAAATCCCCATGACCCTTAGATAATACCAAGTGCTGGTGAGGATTTGGAGCAACAAGAAGTCTGGTATGTTGCTGGTAGGAATGCAAATGACACAGACACCATGGAAGATAGTTTGACTGTCTCATTTAAAGTGAAATAAACACCTACCATAGGATCCAGCAATCCTGTGCCTTGGAATTTACTGAAGAGAAACAAAAACTCATGTTCACACAAACACCTGTACGCAGACATTTGTAGTGGCTTTATTCATAATCCCAATCTTCAAACAACCCAAATGCCCTTCAACTAGTGAATGAATAAATCATGGCACACCCACAAAATGGATGGAAAACTACTTAGTAATAAAAAGGAACAAAGAATTGATTCAAACAAATGGACAAATCTTAAATATATTTCATAAGTGAAATAAGCCAGAATCAAGAGTTTCCATATTGCATGATTTGTTTATATGACATTCCAAAAAGGCAGAGAACAGATCAGTGGTGGCTAGAGGTTGGGAGGAGTTGGTGACAGAGAGCCAGCATGAGGGGACTTGGAAGTGATGGGATATTCTGCTTTACGTGTCTCATGATGGATACACTACTCTGTGTGTTTTCCAAAACCCATAGAAGTGAGTGTAATAAAAACTGAATTTTACAATATGTAAATTAAGAAAAAAACAACCAGGATATGGGATCAACTCAAAATAGGATACAAATTGTAATAAATGAACTTCAGTGTATTATATATGGATAATGTCACTACACTGAAGGAGGTGAAGCAGAAAAGACCTAACCTATGTAATTCTGGAAACAGCTACTTTGACTGGATGTTATCAGGCTAAAGGAAAAATAGACTGTATACACAAATAATGTGGTTAATAAATTAGATTCTCACAGGGCTATGCATTAGCAATTCTGAAAATGAATATAATTATGTTGCACAAATAAGTAAATACATTATAGATAAGGGCGGCCCAATTTCTCACAGTCAGAGCAAGAGGTTACAAATAGGGAAAAGGGGAAGGCAAGAATGAACTGTGTGGGGTTGGATAGGATTCAGAGGTATCAGCATGAACTTGTCTTTCTTTGTTTGTTGGTGTGGCATGTGATATGTAACATTTCCCATTTTAACCATATTTAAGTGTAAAATTCATTGGCATTAAGTACATTCATAATGTTATACAAACATTTCAACTATCCATTTCCAGAACTTTTTTATTCCAAACAGAAACCCTGTAAGCATAAAATAATAATTCTCCATTCTTCTGTTCCTCTAGTTGCCATTACCCTCTATGATACTATCTGTCTCTATAGATATGACGATTATAGATCTCCTCATGTAAGTGGAATCATGGAACATTTGTTCTTCTGTGTCTTGCTTATTTCACTTAGCATACTACCTTCTAGAGTCATCCGTACTGTAGCATGTATCAGAATTCCATCCCTTTTTAAGGCTGAATAATATTCTACTCTATGCCATAATGTCTATATCATATTTTATTTATTTACCCATTCATTTGTGGATGGACATACCTAATTTTTTAAACTTATATTTATATACAGGTAGATAGCTACAGAAATAAATATGGAGAGATGAGTGTCCATGTATTAGTACACAGACATATTTTCCTGTCTCTGTCTCCTGAGATGGCCAAGGACCAACTATTTCCCAGGGGCAATGAGTACACCTAGCACCCAGATCTTTGTTTATGAACACCCTTTTTCAGTAAAAGGTACCAGGGCTCTTTGGAGAAGTGGTTGATGGCAGGCCTGGGGCAGGGAAAATGTGAGATGAGTCTGAAGCATCTTGTGAACCCAGAGAGTTAGGACATGCTTTTTTTTTTTTTTTAAAAGATTTTATTTATTCGACAGAGAGAAACACAGCAAGAGAGAGAACACAAGCAGGGGGAGTGAGAGAGGGAGAAGCAGGCTTCCTGCCAAGCAGGGAGCCCGATGTGGGGCTCGATCCCAGGTCTCCGGGATCATGACCTGAGCTGAAGGCAGTCACTTAACCAACTGAGCCACCCAGGCCCCAGGAAATGCTTTTAAAAGGTCATAAACATGGGGGTCCCTGGGTAGCTGAGTCTTTAGCTCTGCTCATGATGCCAGGGTCCTGGGATCAAGCCCCGCATTGGGCGCTTTGCTTGGCAGGAAGCCTGCTTCTCCCTCTGCTTGTGCTCTGTTTTTTTCTCTCTCTCTGACAAATAAATAAGAATCTTTTTTAAAAAAATAAATAAACTAGGGGCGCCTGGGTGGCTCAGTTGGTTAAGCCACTGCCTTCGGCTCGGGTCATGATCCCGGAGACCCGGGATCGAGTCCCACATCGGGCTCCCTGCTTGGCGGGAGGCCTGCTTCTCCCTCTCTCACTCCCCCTGCTTGTGTTCCCTCTCTGGCTGTGTTTCTCTCTGTCAAATAAATAAAATCTTTAAAAAATAAAAAATAAATAAAAAATAAAAAAATAAATAAACTAAAAGGTCATGAGCATGTAGAAAGGCACAAGAGCCAACATGAAGGAGCTCCCAGTAGCCAAAGTCAGAACAATTGGAGGAATAAAGTAAATAATAACCTTAGATTATAACCACATCCATGAATTCATATGAATATAAATAATTGGATAAATAAATGGAAGTGAAAGAACAGCTCCTCCTTTCAGAAGAATTTCAACTAATAAATGTCAGAAGAATATAGACTTGTGGAAAGAATAAAGGAAATGGGAAAACCACCGTTAGGACAGTACAATAATTACCATTACAGGCTAATCCAGGCAGATGCTAAGAGTGGTGGACAAAAGTCTGAGGAGAAAGTAGATATTTGCATAATCTCAAAGCTGCCTCTTCCAAGATGTTTATCATTTACACAGGGACACACTGTAGCACAGCAGTGGGGAAACCCGTAGTCCACCAGGCGGACATCATGGAGCCCCCAAGGTGATAGATGGAAAGAGCACTTGGGCTCTATGGTATTCTTGCCGAAAAAGTAGAACCACAGTCTAAGCATCAGAAAGCATCAGATGAATCCAGACTCAGGAAAATTCTACAAAATGTCAAAGTCAGGAGAGACACTGAAAAACAGAAGCTATCACAGAATGAACCGGAGGGACAAAGGCAACGTGACAAGTAGGTGTAGTGTGGGATTCTGGACTAGCTCCCAGAGTAGAAAATACATATTAGTGGGAAAATTAGTGAAAATCCAAGTAAAGTCTGTAGTTTGGATAATAGTATTGTGGCCATGTTATTTTCTTTGTTTTGATAATTGTCCTATGATTAGGTAAGACATTAACATTGGGAAAAACTGGAGAAAGGTGTGTGGGAACTCTCTATGCTATTTTTGCTTAGAGTCTAAAGGCTTTTTTCAAAATAAAAAGTTAAAAAAAGGGCACCTGGGTGGCTCAGTGAGTTAAAGCCTCTGCCTTTGGCTCAGGTCATGATCTCAGGGTCCTGGGATGGAGGCCTGCCTCGGGCTCTCTGTTCAGCAGGGAGCCTGCTTCCTCCTCTCTCTCTGCCTGCCTCTCTGCCTACTTGTGATCTCTCTCTCTCTCTCTCTGTGTCAAATAAATAAATAAATAATCTTTAAAAAAATCCCCTGGCTTTAAAAAAAAAAAAAAAAAAGGAATAAAAGCTTTGCTGCTCTCATGTTTTAAAATATGCATAACGTATTTGTATAGTGAGATACATGCATTAATATAGACATGAATAATCATATATGCAGTGGTTGTATGTGTGCAAACTTGGGTGACTTGTGGGAGTTCATCGTCCAAAAAATCTGGAGACCATCACCTTTAAGCCTGAGCAGAAATGCAGATACTGAGAGTAGTCGAACTCACAGAGATAGAAAGTAGAAGAAGGTGGTTGCCAGGGGCTCAGGGGAAGGGGGGGAAGAGATGGGGAGTTAGTGTTTAATGGGTACAGTTTCAGTTTTGCAAGATAAAAATGTTCAGAAGTGGACAATGGGGCGGGCTGCACCGCAGTGTGAATGCCACTGAACCGTTCACCTAAAAATAGTTCTAATGGTAAATTTTATGTATGTGGAGTTTACCACATTTGAAAGCAAACAGAACACGGACTGCAGGGTTGATGGTCGGCCCTATACTATACTATTTTGCTTCTGTGTCTTTCTCACGGCTTATACGTGTCTTTCCAACAAGGCTTCACGAGAGCTGGGTCTGGAAGCCCTCTCGTTCTTTAAGCCTGAGTATCAGTTCATGCTTAATCCACCGATAGGACTCCATAGGAGATGGGGAGGCTCAGAGTGCAGACAGGCACATTCTCTTGGGGGGAGCTATGAAAAGGTTTCATTGAAGGTTATCTTCATCTCCCAAAGACAAGATGAGCCTTCCCTTAGATCTCTGAGTCCTAGTGATTCAAGGCTCTAGGGGTGACCTGGAAGATGCTGCACGCCTTCCATCCTCCTCTGCCTCCCTGAGGAGGAGGTTCTGTGTGTTCTTGGGCTCGGTGGGATCTTCCCTCGGGATTTATGTTCACCCCATGTGTATTATGCACAAATCCATCTGTATAGGCAAGGTTCTGTTGCAGCAATAAACAATCCCCAACTTTCAGTGCTTAGAAACATCAGTTTGGTTCTTGCTCATTTTGTATATCCACCACCAATTGGCCGGGGCTTTTCCCTGTGTCACACCCCCTCTGGGATCCAGGATGATAACCATAGCCATTATCCAAAACACAGTGGTGACCATGGGTCCTGGCTCCAGCCTTTGCCTGGAAATGACCCAGGTCACTTCTGCTCGTATTTCATTGTCTAAAGCATGCCATATGGCCCAGCATGACTTAAAATAGGTGGGAAATGGCAGTCCTCCTGCAGGATGCTCATCGATTGTTGGGGGACAGTGGTACAGTGCACCACACAGACCCAGCTCCCCAGCACCTCCCTCACCCCTGCAGGAACAAATCTGGGGCTGGAGAGAGCATCTTTCCCACCACATCCATACCCCACATGCTCTGCCCCACTGAAAGAACTCTTAATGCCTCTACCTCTGCAGTTGAGGACTCAAAGCCCAATTAGGCGGATTTGTTGGTCCCCTCCATGTCTGTTCATTTCCTGTCCCGTTCCCACACTCCAGGATGGGCCTGTGTAATGGTCGCAAGGGTCCCACTGTGCTCCTTGTGAGAGAAGATTCGTGGTCATTCTTGAGGAGCACATATAGGCTGCTCACAGGGTCCACTGTGTGACTCATTTGGTTTCCCAGAAGCTAATCAACCAACTGGTCATTAGTGATGCACCAGCGTATTTTCCCTTCTGTTCCTACTGGGAATCAGTGATTACAATCCTGGAAGATTAGGAGAATCCCTATCACTTATTTACATTTTTCAGAGCAATAGTGCTAGTGAGTTTCTTTTCTTTTTTTCTCTTTGATAGTATAATGTAATCTTTATAGAAGATTGGTCCCTTAGCAACAGATAAAGATGAAGGAGGGTTCAGTGAGTGTGTATCTGTGTGTGTGATTTAGTCAGATTCCACCTTATGCTAATTCAACAAATTACTCACTTTCTATACAAATTCACAGTTTTCTTAAAATAGCCAGTTCCCATTGTGCGTTTAAAATACTAAATTGTTTTCGCAAAACTCTGATTTACACCCGACTCTTTGGGAACATTGTTCCTTTATAAAGCAAAACCTTTGCTGATGTTTCTCAGCAAATTCCTAGAACTATAGACAATATGGAAATGGAAGGTCCTGGATACAACAATTGTAATATTTGTGACTCACCCAAAACTTGCTTCCCTTTTGGGATGGGGGATTTCTGGCAGGGAGGAAACAGATTTATTCATTTGTTCAACAAATATTTGTTCTGCTGAGTGGCTTCTAAGAGCTGAATACTCTGATAAGTCGTGCAGAAGATGCAAGGAAAAATGAGCACCCATTACACCCTGCTTAGAGTTCACAGTGTGGCGGAGTGGTTGTCTTGCATTTGCATTCCATCCTCCTGAGGCAGCTTTCGGCCAGCCTAGAGACCAGATGGGGAAACGGACCCCTGGACTGGTGAGCCTCTGGTCCCCTCCCACACAGCCCCTGGTGGGAGCTGGCGGAGACCTCCCCCCCTACCCTTCTCTCCCTGGCACATGTCTCCTCAGTAGTCGTTCTTGGCATGCCGCCCCCCCCCCCAACCCGGTGACCTCCCAGGACCCTGCACTGGCCCCAGAGAAGGCAAATCAATCTGATACATGGAGCTCCAAATTTGGGCTTCTCTTTTTGCTTAGGTTAATTCTTGGCTATCGTTGGGTATTCACATCTTACTACGTCAGGACCAAGCGTGATTGGCCTATAGGTGCTGGTGCAGGTAAGGCCCTCTCAGAGTGGGCTCAGAAGCCAGCGGGAGGTTTGCAGGTTTGCGTGGGGCCAGTGGTCATGGCACAGCAGCCCTTACCTCTTCCTATTCTCTAGGACCTGGGAAGCCTGGTCAGTCACAGTATCGGGAGGGTGGGGCTGTGTGATGGAGATAGGCTCTGGAAATGGTCGGTCCCTTCTCCAGGGTGAAAGCACTCCTTGTCTCAAAAGAGCAGATATATATTTTTTATATTTTATTTATTTATTTGACAGAGAGATCACAAGTAGGCAGAGAAGCAGTCAGAGAGAGGGGGAAGCAGGCTCCCCGCTGAGCAGAGAGTCCGATGAGGGCCTCGATCCCAGGACCCTGAGATCATGACCTGAGCTGAAGGCAGAGGCTTACCCCTCTGAGCCATCCCGGCGCCCAGGGAAGATAATTCTAATATTCATGGGGAGGGACATTACTACACTAAGAAACTTCTCCTGACCTGCTGTTTGGTTGCAAGGCCTCATATGTGGAAGAGTGTTCCAGCGGGGTTAGAAAGATGACCTAGGCTCCACGGAAGCTGGCCTGAGTGAGGTCCCCAAAGCTTCTACTGACAGTTGGGGAGAGGTCATCCCAGAGAGCCAGGGAGAGCAGGACAGGACAGCGTGCAGCCCGCAGAGACCTCTGGGGCCCGTGCAGAGGTGTTGCCTAAAGTAGACTGGCTGACCTGGGGCTTCGGTGGGAACTGTTGTTTCTCTCCCTGGGAGACTATTGCTTAGACACAAACACTTGTGCAGTCAGTTAAATCCCGCCATGGGATTTTAAGAGGTGATCTGACTCGCACCATCTTCTACCTCCAGACAGGATGTCATTTAAGCCTCCTTTGAGGTTTCCATGCTTTTCCTCTCCTCTGGGCTACCCTAAATCTGCTCACCTTCTTCACAAGGTACCCCTGTAGGAAAACAAAACCACAATGAGATACCAACTCACACCAGTGAGAATGGCTAAAATTGACAAGGCAGGAAACAACAAAGGCTGGCGAGGTTGTAGAGAAAGGGAAACCCTCCTACACTGTTGGTGGGAATGCAAGCTGGTGCAGCCACTCTAAAAAAGAGTGTTGTACTACTGGGTATTTACTCTGAAGATACAAATGTAGTGATCTGAAGGATCACATGCACCCCAATGTTTATAGCAGCAATGTCCACAAGAGCCAAACTAGGGAAAGAGCCCACATATCCATCAACAGATGAATGGATAAAGAAGATGTGGTCTATATCTACAGTAGAACAGCAAGAAAGGGTGAATACTTACCAATACATGGATGGAACTGGAGGGGATTACACTGAGCAAAATAAGTCAGTCAGAGAAAGACAATGATATGGTTTCACTCATATGTGGGATATAAGAAATGGTGCAGAGGATCATAGGGGAAGGGAGGGAAAACTGAATGGGAAGAAATCAGAGATGGAAAGAAACCATGAAAGACTCTTTTTTAAAAAATTTTTAATAAATATTTTATTTATTTGATGGAGAGAGAGATTACAAATAGGCAGAGAAGCAGGAAGAGAAAGAGGGGGAAGCAAGCTCACTGCTGAGCAGAGAGCCCGATGTGGGACTGGATCCCAGGACCCTGAGATCATGACCTGAGCTGAAGGCAGAGGGCTCAACCCTCTGAGCCACCCAGGCGCTGGAGAGAGACTCTTAACTATAGGAAACAAACTGAAGGTCTCTGGGGGGGAGGTGGGAGAGGGGATGGGGTAACTGGGTGATGGACATTAAGGAGGGCATGGGATGGGATGAACACTGGGTGTGACATGCAGCTGATGAATTACTGAGCTCTGCATCTGAAACTAATGATGTTCGATATGTTGGCTAATTGAATTTAAAAAGAAGAAGAATGTACCCCTATAGAAACACTGCTCACCTCACTTTCTGCACTTGATTCCTCCGTCAGTCCCAGGCCACACAACGTGACCCGGCTGTAGTGGGCAGTGTGGACGGCAGGAAGGAAGTTGCCGTTCTCGGCTTGGGCCCAGACCATGGCGTCACAACTAGAGGCTCACACTGTTGTGGAATTGAGTTGAAGCCTTCATCTGTGCTCCGCCCAAGAGATTTACTGGCCTCCCTCAGGGACTTCTTCCCAACTTTCCCTGCCAATTCCTAACCAAAATTCTTTGCCCCCCATCTCCATTTTTTTTTCCTTAGAAATAAATTACTAGACAGGAGTTGGTTTCTTCCCCGCTCTTGTGGTTTTTATAGGAAGGAATTCTCTGTACGCTCCTGCCCCCCTGCTCTACCTAAGACCCCCCGCCCTCCCCCCCACATGGAGGAGAGCCCGGTTAAACTAAGTGAACAGTTAGGGAGGGGAGCAGTGCCCTGCCAGGAAAGAGAGCTGACATTTTTACTTCTATGTGCCGTTTCTGTATTTTGGAAATTTTGTGGGGAATACATGGGTGTTATATATTGACCTCCTCAAGCCCCAGCAGGCCCAGACAGAAACCACGGAGACATTTTCAAGAGCTGGCTTGTGCCCCAGAGGCATAGGGTAAGCTGGGTGCCCAAGACCTGGCACCCCCTGTTACCAAGTACCTGTTTGTTTCTCTAGACCTGTTCAGTATGCCTCTATCTCCCTAGAGCCTCCTCACACATACGGGTGCCTGGCAGGGTCCCAGGAGCTGCAGAGTGTTGAATTAGACACTGTGCCCAGCCCTGTAATTACCCAGAGTCAAAATGAGTCAGCAGGCAGCCCAGATTAAAAACTGTGGCTCCTGACTCAGGCCCACACTCACAGTGCCCGCAGTGTGCTGAAGGAACTTTCTGAAGGAAATCTGGGGGGTGGGGAGAGATAATGAGGAGCCACCAGGGAGCTAGACTAGATTCTAGATGAAGCAGGAAGCATGATGAATGCCTCAGGAAGGAAGTCAGGACCCTCCAGCACCCATTTGTCCTTTGTGATTAGAACCCACCCCCTCCCGACCCCACACCCCACTCCCTGCAACTCTCTGCTCCGTCCTGAGTCCCTGGAGGTCAGAAGAACTGGCCAATACCTCCTGTTCATGACAAGCATTTGCTGTAGCTGAATTGACATATGGGGGGCCCCGTGAACCTGGAAAAAAACATGTTTTTTAAAGGATTTTAGACTAAGCTACACTGTTTTCTGAATTAATTGTGGAGGATTCCCAAGGAGCTGACCCTCGATGACGCTCATGGAGCAGTGATTGCATGGATATTCCTGTAAAGAAGACTTGGAATTCCTGAGTCCAGTGTGAGCCCAAATCAAACACTTTAGAAGACCACTCTGTCTCTGGCCAAACTGTGACCCAGCCAGCCTGGTGATTGGACAGCATGGTGAGTCCCAAGCATGGTGAGTCCCAAGCCAAGGACATGGCTAGTGGATTGATCACTTTTCAACCTTCAGAGATTTCTAAGTCCTCCTGGGATCATCACTGACATCACCCAGACCTGTTCAATCAGAGAGGGAGAGATCTAGGGGAGGAGTCATGGCATTTAGTTTAGAGAAGGGAATAGTGTGTCTACTAATATGGGAAGGGTGCCTCGTGGATGTAGGTAAGGCACGTTTAGTATGGCCCAGAGATCAAAACTGTTTTCAGTGGTTGGAGGTAGTGGTTTTCTGCCACTGGGGAAGTTACAGGGAGACTGGCTGTGT
The DNA here is from genome assembly GCA_004023965.1 of Spilogale gracilis. NCBI lineage: Eukaryota > Metazoa > Chordata > Mammalia > Carnivora > Mephitidae > Spilogale > Spilogale gracilis. The sequence goes on from PITA01004236.1 coordinate 10,115, forward strand.
ATCAGTCAGAGGGGCTGTTTATGGCACCCATTACGGTGCTTCCCACCTGTTATGGACTAAATGCTTGTGTCCCCCAAAACTCATCGATTGAAGCCCTAACCCCCAACATAGTGGTATTAGGAGGTGGAACCTTTACGGCGTAATTAGATTTAGATGAAATCATGAGGGAGGAGCCCCCATGATAGGATTAGTGCCCTTATAAAAAGAACGGACACCAGAGCTTCCTCTGGGTGCCCTGAAGTGGGAAGGTACCTGTCTACAAGTCAGGAAGCAGGCCCTCACCAAAAACTGAATCAGCCAGGACCTTAACCTTGGACTTCCCAGCCTCTAGAACTGTGAGAAAAAACTGTTTGTCGGTTAAGCACCCCCCCCCCCCCATCTATGGTATTTAATGTAGCAGCCCAAGCTAAGACGCCAGCAGAGCCATTGATTTCATGGAAATTCGAGAGATGAGGTTGAGTCTACCAACATCATGAGATGCCCAGAACATTTTAAAAATGAAAGCAAAGATTTCTCCTTTGTCCCCTGACATAAGCAGAAAAACCTATGGTTTGTACTTTCATTGGATTGTGGATAAACAGGAATCTGCAGAATTTGCATGTGTTTTCCTGGATTCTGGAGGGTGCTGTTTAGAGGTGTTGGTTTTCACTGTGTATTCGGAGTCCAACAGCATCCTTATAAATCCCTCACCCACTTGGAGCTTACAATGATAGATACAGATCTGGGTTACCCCCTCTTGCCAGAGACTACCTCTCAGGTGCCCTTTTGCATCCTTCCACATCCCCACCCTCTCATTCATTCAGTGACCACAGAGGTCTAGCTCAGGAGCAGAGAATAAAACTTGGCAGGAAACCAAGGAAGTAGGACGCTCTTTATGTGGGAAGAGCAGACGAGACTTGAGAGACCTTCAGAGAGTGTCTCTGCCTCCCAACCTCCTCCCTTCCACACCCCGAACCCCTGCAAATCCCTTATGCCCACAAAACTGTCCTGGCGCCTCTGTCCCCAGAAGGGTGAAACAGCGGTGCCAAGGCAGGAATCCAGGACGTTCCCTCACCCAGCCAACCTCCAAGTAGTCATCATGGAAAAGAAAATAGGAATCTGGTTGCTCTTCCTCATGCTAATTTTATTTTAAATCTTGACATCTTTTAAAGTTACATAAAAGCAGAATGATCTACCCTTAAGCCTAAAATTTAAGCTAAGATCTGTTTTCCCTTTGCTTTCAATCATTAAACATTACAGGTCAAGCCGTGCGCCCTTGTATTCATGCCCAATCCTTAACATTTTAGTGTGTTTGTGGAGCTTTCTGTTTATTTAAGTAAAAATAATGTCATTTTGAAATTACAGATGGGACTGGGCCCTTATGATATTTTCTGCGCTTGGGACCCTGCTCAGAGGGTCTCTGGGGCTGGTGGACCGGTTGCTTCTCTCTGCCCCTCCGGAGCTACTGGCGAGGGGCGGGGAGGGGGGAAGGGGTGCTTCCTAGAAAAGCCCGCCCAGGCTTCCTTGGCCTTGGCCTTGCAGCAGTGAGCCATTGTGCACGCGCCTAGGGACCGCGCAGCCGGTGTGGGGGGAGGCGTTTCCGGGACTCGTGGCTGGGCAGCCTGGCAGGGCGGTCCCGCCCGCGGAAGCGCTCGATTCTCTGAGTGGCACGTTCGCCTCGGGCCCTGCCAAATGCCCTGCTGGGCGGAGGTGAGGGGGCAGCGCCACGCTGGGGTCCAAACCCACCCAGCCCTGGGGTTTGCAGGGGCAGCCAGTGCGCTCATTTCTTGGCTGGGTCCTTCCTTCCTTCCCTCATAGTACTTCGTACTGCCAAGCTCTGTGTTGGTTGCTGGCATTACAAAGCCTGGTTTCTGCTTCATTCATTCATTCGCTCATGCATTCATTCCACCAGTCCTTACTGAGCTCTGCATGGGCTAGGCTGTGTTCTAGGCGCTGGGGATAGGCCAAGGGTCCTTGCCCCTGAAGCTTTCATTCTAGCGTAGAGGCAGAGCATGACAACAGGTGTAATAAGTTAATGTACCATACTGCCCATGCTAAGTGCTGTGGAAAGAAAGAGAAGGGGGAGTGGGGCAGGGAAACCAATAAGGGGAGCGAGGAACCCAGTTGCCAAACCACTCTCTGGAGGAAGAACACATGGTGAGTGGCCCCATCTGTTCCCCGTGGCTCCCCTTAGTCTGTTGAATCACATGTATTCAACTCTGGATGCCCAGAGGTATCCTCCTGATCTGGGCTTTCTTTCTGTCTCCAGTCCCATGGCTAACTCCTCTCGCTTTGCCAGGTCCCTGCAGCTTGGCCAGTGACTCGGGGTTCCCCAGGGGCCACCATGCTACCTCCCGCCTTGGCACACGGCGTCTTTTGGAATGCCGTACACATTCCTGAACCTGTGCCCTCACAAGCCCTTACTCTTCCTTCAAGAGTCTATGCAACATCACATCCTCTGTGAAACCCCTTTTCACTTCCCTTGAACTTCAGTTCCCACCCGCCCTCTGCTTATGTGATGCCCAGCACAGACCTCAACCAGCAAATGTCTAGCCATGTGGCAGTTAGATATTGACTTGTCGGTGGGCCCAATGGGCCATGGCCCTTCTTCCCTTCCCTCTATGTCCTCAGCATCCAGCACCTGCCTGGCACAGAGGAGGCGTTCAGTAAAGGCAACTCGACTGAGTGAGTGAACACTACTTGGCTGCTTTGGTTCCCTAAATACTCCAGGGCGGAATCAACCAGTCCACAGCTTGCCCTTGGATATTTAACAGACTGTATTCACAGCTGTGGACTCCTGGGTCACGGATTTCCTGTGGATGAGGGACTGCGGAGCGGGGGGGAGTCTTCAGTCTTCATTTTAACCACAGAAAATGACTGGCTCAAGGGGCATTGTTGTCCAAGAGAATAGGAGAAGCTGCCCCCCCTCCCCCGTCCCTGACTCCACCCTAGCCCTGGGTGCCAGGCTGTGGCTGGCCATACAACTCCTGGAAACCCTGGTCAGAAATGGGCTTCCTCTCCCTCCCACCAGAACACTGAGCACCTCCAGGGGCAGCCACACTTAGAAAGAACACAGTGAGCAGGCGGGCCAGCTACCCCTCAGCCCCTCCCTTGAAAGTCATTTTCTTCCTATTCTGATATCCACAATGCTAATCCCTCCCCCTGTCCTCAGACATGGATGGCCCAGAAGGTTTTCTGGCTCACTGCCTTGTCTCTGTCCACTAGCTATTCCTACCTTCTCTTTCCAACGTTAGAATCATCTTCACATACTTCTGTTTTCCAAGTCTTTGAGCAGGGAGGTGACTCTTAGTGTCAAAAGTCAAAGTCTGGACACCCAAACCTGGTATCCTGGGTCATCTAAAAATTGAAACTTAACTCCCCTGTGTATACTTTTTGTTTTCACTCTTCCCCATCACCAACCTCCTTGCAATAGGCTACCTTACAGCCTCTTAAGTACTGTGCCTGTATGGGATGTCTTCCCTGTGCCTCCCACCTGCCCAGTCCTCCCAAGTGCTTCTGCATACAAGCCTGTCTAATAGACAGCCCTGGGTCACTCATCCCTGAGCCCTGGATCACGTATGTTACTACCTATGACAGTCGTTTAATACCTAGACAGTTGACCTTGAGAGCTTTTAAGGTCCCAGTTTTATTCCTACCAGGTATTTTTGCTGTCATTTTTTTGTAAGTTGATTTCTCTATTCACAGAGTAAGAGTCTTAAGGACCAGACCTTGCCTTTGTCAGTGGGCATATTCTATGCTAAAGCAATGCCTGGTACGCAGTAGCAGACTCAGTGTGGCTTCACTGATGGGAAGTTTCCATACCCCATTCCACATAGTCCTGCCTTCAGTAGTTCCCTGCTCAGCCATCATACGCTGAGGCTGCCACACATGTGCTTCTGAAAGGGAGCTGAGAAATACGTGCATATTGAGGGTTCGGAGATTTCATGCATTTGTCCTCCAAAGGGAATCTTCATGTCCAGAGGGGCCTGGGAAGAGCATGGGGGCACCACCGTTGAGCTTTAATGGTGGAATGCCAGTTATCAGCAAGGGAGGAATGGTTTGCATGCGAAGCCTTCTTGGAGCCATTCGCTCATAGCCTGCTTTCCCTGCCCGTACTGCCTGGGTGTGCTGCCAGTTCTAGACAGGGAACGGGGGTGAGGCCGGGGGGCATGTGGGAAACAGGATGGAAAGAGGAGAAAGGAACTACCCATTTACAAGGAAACTCACCTCTTGTTCCTTTACCCCATGGAAACCTTACTTTCCTGGATGTCACTATGAGAAGAAACCTTGTGACTAGGTTGTCTGGGAGGAAGGGAGCAGGTGCCTCCCTGCTCCTCTGTTCCCGTCAGTAAGGCTGCCCATAACTCCTGCCAGCACCTTGCCCCGAGGAAGAGCTGTGGGAAGGAGCTGCCTTGGTCCTCTTGGACCCGAGGACCCACTGGGGAGATAAACATTACTCGACTGTGGTAGAGGGGTCCAGACTGCCAACAGCGAATAAGATTCAGGATAGGAAACCAGATGCGGGGATACAGAGGGAAGGTTGGATGAACCTGCATATATTAAGTACCTATGGTGGGCTACCGGCTGTGCTAATTGTATTTACATGTGTTACTTCCCCTAATCTTCCCCCAAATCTTATGAGATAAGTGTCATTAGCTGCATTCCCCAATGCAGTTTATTTCCCCTACACCCTTTCTCCATTGTTCTTTTTCCTGTTTTTTTTTTTTTTTTTTCTTTTCTGGTCATAAAGTAATTAGTGTTCATTATAGACATGGTATATAAAAATAACATAAAAGTGCAAAGAAGAGAAGAAAAGTCATCTCTAAACTCACAACAAAGATAGAACCATTAATAGGACTTATATGTGCATATTCCAATTTTTAAAATTCATCTACAATATAAGTGATATTACCTTGTACACACAATTTTCTATTCTCTTTTTTTACTGACCTTTTTACTAAAAATATTTTCATGTCGTTAAAAATTCTAAAATAGCATCTGTAGCACTTTCACGGGGCCCCGTTCTGTGGATACACAAGTTTTCCTGTTTCCCAGCTGTCAAGCATCTGTTTTTCTATCATTTGAAATGATAAATAATGGTCCAGTAACATCTCGGCACTGACATCTTTCTATGAATTTCTGATTTTTTTTTTAAGGATAGATTTGAAGAACAGTTAGGGGTCAAACAGTGTAATCGTGATTTTAAATAGTAGTTTTATTTTCTAACTTCAAAAGTGAGAGTTGTTTATTGTGAAAGATTGGAACACTCCAAAAAGAAAACATTCCTAACTTTTCAGGTGGCCATTATGAACATGTTGGGGTGTTTATTTCTCAGTCCTCTTTGCAACAACATACATATGTAAGTATGAATAAATAAAGTTAGAAAAAATGGGTATTACACGGTATATCCCATCCTACAGTCTGCTAATCAGTAAGCCCCGCATTGTGATCATTATATTATTAATTATCTTTGACAATGTTACTTTTAATAGCTGTACAATTCTACTTCAAGGATACATCAGACAAGTTGAAGCATTCTTTTACTAGTGGCCATTTAGAGATTGGTTTCCAAACTTTTTATTAGTAACTCTCTCATGAATATCTGAACATCTTGAACATCTGTGAATATTAATCTTTGACCCATCTCTGATCTTATCCCTTTATAGGCATTCTCAGAAGTGAAGTTACTAGGTCAAAGTGTACAAGTGTTTTCAGAGCTGTTGGTACATATTGCTTAATTGTGTTCCAAAAAGCATCCTTATAACCAGAGATCATCTGTCTTACCATACCATTGCAAAACTGATTATTATTCATTTCTTTAATTTTCACTTTTATTACTAATGACCAGGTTTTGAAATGTGTATTAGCTATGCGTACTTCATTTTTTAGGAATGGTTGTGACTTCTAGTCATCCTATGGTTCTTGTCTGTTTAGTGTATTTCTTGATGTTTTAGATGTACTCTTTATATTTTAAAGATATTAACCCTATGCTTATCATAATCATTCCTTTTTTTTAAGATTTTTTTTTGAGATTTTATTTATTTGACAGAAAGAAACACAGCCAGAGAGGGAACAAAAGCGGCGGGAGGAAGAGAGGGAGAAGCAGGCTTCCCGCCCAGCAGGGAGCTCAATGTGGTGCTAGATCCCGGGACTCCGGGACCATGACCTGAGCCGAAGGAAGAGGCCTAACCACTGAACTACCCAGGCGCTCCTATCATTATCATTCTTAAAGAATTTTCCAAGTAAAGAAGAAAAGATCTCCATTTTTATAATGAGCAAACCAAGACTCAAGGTCTCCCACCTGGCAAGTGGTCTAGCTGGGATTTGAACCCAGGTCTTACTGGCTGTAAAACTCTTGATCAGAAAAAAGTAAGATGAGGAGAGGAAATAATGGTAGCTGTGGAAGCCTCAGTGGTGGAACCTGAGCATGCTCTATAGGATGAGTAGAAGTCAGCTGTTGGAAGGGTGGGAGATGTTTATGAAGGAGGAGGAGCACAGCGCTGGGGGGCGTGGAGACCAGGAAGGGGCCTGGATTAGCACCAGCTGTGCGTCTTTCTAGTCATTGCCTTCAAGCTTAGGGACACGCTTCTGGCACCCCTGGTACCTTCATGACCCTTTAGAGGACTGCCTCCAGCAATTACCCACATGCTCTCCAGATCTGTGTGCCGCCCCACAACCTTTAGTTTGTCGGCACCTGTATGTTCTGGAGGCTTTGAGAGGCCCCTTGTTAGCTCTTGCATTGATATTTAGGGATGGGAGAGGCCCTGGAGGCCACATCTTTAGCAGGGTCCAGAATCAGAGGTCTTCTTTGATCATCTTTCCTTACCCAGTTACATTTCTTCTAACCCTCATTTCCATGGATGCTTGCTAATTGCCAGGGAAGGAAGGGGAAACAAGGCAGAAAACAGGATTGTCAATTCCCTTAGGATGGGTGCACACAGTGTCCTGGTCTCCTACCTAGCCCAGAAGCTCCCTGATGTCCCTGCAGCCCTCCACCTCCTCCCTTCCTGCCACTTGCCTGGGGCCTGCACTAAGACTGGACTCAGTAAGTGCCTGCAAATGACTGATAGGGAGTGCAGCCTACTGTGGAAGGGCTGTCGGCTCTCCTCCCTCCGCCAGGAAGGACCGGATGTCAAAACAGCAAATAAATGTAGCAGTTTGATTTTTCATTGTGGGGTCAGGCAGATGCCCTTTAGAGAGAGGGCAGGGGCAGCGAAGGGGGAAGTGGCATAGGAAAGGAATAAAAGGGAGGCCCCTTGTTACTTGCCCTCTTCTCTTTCATGGCTCAGCTGGACCCATCCTCACGGAGTTTGGAAATGCTTAACATTTTATCTTGACAGTTAACTACACTATGGGAAATAGATGGAAACTTGCAGATTTTGGAGCCTTGGTGAAAGCAGGGATGGAAGGACAGAGAGGCTAGTGTCCGTGGAAGTAGCAAGAGAACTGTCGTGTTCTGCAGGTTGAAGGGAAATAATAGCACATGGAAACTTGATCTACAGAGAAGAATAAGGAGCATCATTATATGGGGGACACTAAGAGAACAATATCCATTCTTAATTTCTTTAAAAGGCAATGTCCTATAGCAGTAACAACAACAATGTGTCCTGGGGCTTATATTCAAGGAACAACACATGTGACAACAGGACAAGGGATGGTGGGGGGGGGCGGGGGAGGCGGTTGGGGAATGGTAAAGGGTTTAAGTTCTCATATGCAAATTCCAGGTGCTAAATTGAGAAGGGATATTGTAACCCTTAGAACAGAAAGTTAAAAAATCAGATAAAGAGGCTTAGCTGCAAATCCCAGAGAGCAGGTAAAATGGAAAACTAATCCAGACTGATCTGAAAGAGCACAAGAAAAATGAGCACAGAACCAAAGCGAAACCAAATAAAAATAAATGATAGTGCCTATTAATTATATCATCCATAAAAGGAAGAAATGAAATGATCTCTAAGGGCTTTCCCAGCTTCTGGTGTCTTTGATTTTGGTCCACACCATGACAGTGTCTGCTAATGGTTTAGAGGCCGAGTTTGTGAAGACGAATTATGGCAGAATTGGGAGGAGAAAGGGTCTGCTGGTTCTGGGGTCTGTGATCAGCCCTCTTGAGGCTGTAATTATGGGTTTGTCATGTGGGATTAGTGTAGCTAGTTAAGGTAATGATTTGGGGCAGGCTTAGAGACAGAGAAGCTGTCAGTGCTACCTGTCAGGCCCAGGGAGAAGACCCGGGTTAGAGTCCGTCTGTTTGAAGTTACTGCTGGATTCAGCTTGCTGGTGAGCTCTGTGGGCCGAAGGAAGCCGGGCTCAGAAGGCAAGGTGGGGGCGCCTGGGTGTCTCAGTCATTAAGTATCTGCCTTTGGCTCGGGTCATTATCCCAGTAATCTGGGATCGAGCTCCACATCGGGCTCCCTGCTCCACAGGAAGCCTGCTTCTCCTTCTCCCACTCCCCTTGCTTGTGTTCCCTCTCTCTAAATAAAATCAAAAAAAAAAAAAAAAGAAGAAGAAGGAGGAGGAGGGGGAGGGGAGGGGGAGGGGAGGGAGAGGCTGGGCAGGGCTGGGCGGACCCAGCAGAGCTCCTGTGGCCTCTCATAGCACCTGCTCAGGAAGGTAGGCATGTGTTTTCCATTGTTCATAACCTCCCTCTCCCAGGATTTTTTCTCTTTTTCTTAACAATGCAGTGCAATAGCCCTTCAGTCAAAAACCTTTACTGATGACCTGGTATTACCTGACTACCCACCAAGTGCTACTACTCTAGGCACTGGGCTGCAGCAAGAGCAAGACGAAGTTGCTGAGCCCACCCCCTCTGGTATTCTGATGTTAGGAGACAGAAGCTAATGTGATTCCAGGTGGCAAAACCAGGCCAATGGGTAGAAATGGAGAAATGGCCTAAGGGCCGTGGAGGGCCAGTGGGGGAAGAGGGACAGCGTGCTCCGGAGGCCTAGAGGCCTGGGGTGTGTTGAGGGCAGCAGGGTGGCCTGGGACGTGGACAGGCCCAGAGCTCAGAGAAGAAGCTGCAGCTGTGCCTGTCCTCCATTTGGGAGAGAAGCCATGGGAGGCTGTAAGGAAGAGAGAGACATGGTCTCATCTGAGATTTAAAGATGACTCCAACTGCTCTGAGGAGAATGGCCTAGAGCAGCCACCAGAGAAAACCAAACAAAAGAGAACAATGGGCAGTGAGATAGGAGTCCTGGAATCCTCAGTGTGCCCTGTGTGATCTTGGATGCGTCACTTAGCCTCTCTCCTGTGTTATCTGTCAAATGCCAGGAGTAGGATCTAGGCTATTTACGTCACAGAGACATGGTAGCCACTGGGGCTTTAAACAGCTCCTTTAAAGGACAAAGGCTATACAAAACAAAGGCGATGACATCTTCTTGCCCCTCAGGATATTGGACATGCTAAATTCAAGTGATGAAATGAGGTCTGTGTAGTAGTAACTGGAGTTCGTTTCCTCTGTGAACATCATGGCGGCGTCTGAGCCTCCCCTCACACAGGGGCTGCTTAGCTCGTTTGGTTAATGAAGCCAAACTCAACTCTAGGGCCAGCCAGATTCTTCCCCTCCATTCCCAGGGCACGGCCTCATCAGACAGCTCTTAACTGGACGTCACTGGTCACACAGCCCCACCGAACCAATGGCTGCCCCCTTCTCCCCCCGCACCGAGGCAGCCCCCATGCAAGGGGATGAGCACACCCTCCCCCCCACACACACCAAGGCTGAAGATCAGCTTCAAACTTGTCCCACTGCTGAGCGCTGGGCTCTTCAGAAGAGGGAGCCTCGCCCCGGCTTCTCACGGGGGCCTATGGGATCCACAGAAACCCCTGGGGAGGGGTTGGTGGGTCAGCCGTGCTGTTGCTGCTGACAAGGGAACTAACTCTGTTGTCACTGGATTGGGAAAGAAAGCCTGTGACACATCAGGAAAGATTTCTGTGTTCCTCCAGCCCTGCAGGCTGGATTCCAGCGGAAGGCCATTTTGTGAAACACGTGCACAAAGCCAAAAACAAACAAACAAAAACCCACAAGGAGCCAGGTGCAGGGAACACATACCCTTTGGGCAGCACGGAGGTGATTTGGGGGCCTCCGCACCGTGTGTGCATTAAAGCTCCCTTCACCCCTCCCGGCGTCCCCCCAAAGAGATATTATCCTCCTCATTTTACAGACTGGGAAACTGGTATTCAGAGAAAGTAATGAATTTGTCCAAAGCTATCAGATGGGCCACAGAGCTGGGAGTTAGCCCAGCTCAGTCTGATTCCAAAGCTTCGTGCAGCCCAGGCGTTAGGCTTACGGCCCTAGACCATTCAGCACACCTCTCCATTGTTCTTTCCTTAAAGGCCAGAACTCCAGACATCCTGAGAACCCCTCAGGCCAGAGATAACTGAGGACAAAGTCAGACCTCTTGGGGCTGGTTTGTCATTTACTCCGTCCAAATACTCAGTCAGCCAGCAAATATTCATTAGGGGGCCGGACGAGAGGTGGGCAGGCAGGGAGGCAGGAGGTGAGCAGATCCAAGAACAATTCTGAGAGCAAGATGCAACCATGTCCATGCCCAGAGGAGAGGCAGCGCTGGCCACTGAGGAAGGGACTGACCAGGGGCTAACAGGGAGTCAAGGGCAATGAAATGCAGACAGGTGCAAAAGGCTGATGACATGGGCTCAGCTGTCGTCATGGGAAAGCCAGAGGACCCGACTGCTTCCCTTTCCTGGGCCTGGGACTCGTGTCCTGCATCTCTCTGGAGCACAGCAGAAGGCCAGCCCAGGGCCACTGGGAGTGCCAAGCACAGACTGCATGCCTTCCTCGGCTCGCACAGGTATCCCGGGCACAGACCCTTGCTCCACTGTCCATTTTCCCTACAGAGCCATCCTCTCAGCGCTGCCGGCCACTAGCTGGTGACTGGCTGAGTGGTTGGGGCTGCCCTGAGCCTGGATGCAGAAACTGATCTAGGAAAAGGGATCTTTTCCTATGTTGGGGGGAAGCCCCTGGGGAAAGGGGGAAATCAAAAGGAAAGTCTGTGGGGCCAGTGTAGTGCCCTCTAATGTATGCGATTGGGCCCACAGCTCCTCTGGGGTGACAAGGTGGCAGGGTGTGGGGCTCAGCTGCTTGGCCTGCTTCAGGACCTCAGGCAGGGACAGGGGGCCGAAAAACCTGCCCTTCCTGCCATGTGGGCCTCCCTACTTGCTTCCTCCCTCCCTCTTTCTCGACACTATTTTAAAAATGTAACTAGAGGCTTACCTGGTCCCCACCCATCTGCTGGGGAGAAGGCTAGGGAATTCAGCTAGAAAGCCCTACCCTAATGGGTGGGGAGGGGAAAAAGTGGGTCCTCTCTTCCAGAAGTAGGCTTATTTAGCAATGGCAAAGAGCAAAAGAGAGAGGTCTTTACTAATGCTTAAAAAATGCCTCTTAATCTTAAAATGATTTGAAGTTCTATCAAATACTAAGCTTTAAATGAGTGGAATATATATTAGTGTGCAAGATTTAGGGTTTTTTTAGTCTATTCTGGACTAGTCCATCTTGCTAATGCTTTCCCTTTGGAACCCAATAACGGTATAAGAAACTATGGCATTGATAGGACATTAATCATCACATTTGTTATCATGGTTTTTCTGGGCATAGTGTTGGACCTGACCCTGAGAGTCTGTGAAGTAGGAACCAGTAGTACCCCCATCTTGCAGATGAGGGTGTTGGGACTCAGAGACGTTGAATCATCTGTGACTACCTAAGAAGTGCAGACTAGAACCTGGGCTCAGTCTTGAGACTCCAGGCCCACCAGTGGGCTCCACAGCCCCTTCCTGTGTGCAGCCTCTGGGGCCAGAGGAGAAAAAGGGCAATGTTTAACCTGCTGGCTCTTCTCTCCCCACCCCAGCCCAGAGCCCTGAGGTCACCCAGACCCAGTTCAGTCAGATTGGGTCCTTATGCTTAGATAGGGTTTTAGACTTTCCCCATTCTGTGGCTTGTTAATGTCTTCACCTTTCTCTTAACTTGGAAGAAAAATAAATGTAGGAACAGATGGGAAATGGGACATGTTTGTTCCCCATGCCTTCTCTTGAACTCTGTCAACCAAACTTCTCCAGCCTTTATCGTCCCTGTGCCTAGCTCAGTGCTGGGTTGCTCAGCACTGGCCTGAGTGACTTCTGGCTGCAGAAGCTGACTGGAGGGTCACCTCGCACATGTCCTTCCCACCGGTTCATCATAAATAGTCCAGGCTGGCCTGCGGAGAGGGGCCTCCTCACCTCTGCTCTGTCTCGTGCAGATATTAATGGAAGTGGCCTCCTTATCTCTATGCTCATCATGGCTGGGAAAAGTGTCATCACTGAAGGTCTCAAACTCAGTAGAAAGTTCTGGAAGAAAAGGTATATTCACTGGGAGAGGGACTGGGGAGACAGAAAGGGAGAAGTGTAGAGATGAAGAGAAGCAATAGGCAGAGGGAGCAGGTAGGGGTGGGATTGTCCAGGGCCAGACATGCAAGAGAAACTTGTAGGGCCTGGGGACTCCCTCTGGATGCACGCATCACAATGCCGGGCTTCCTCCATGCTGCTTACACCTAAATATCCCCGGAACTGAACTGTCAGGAGAGTTTGAGTGCTGCTTTTGAACCTACTTAACACCCCCCTCAAGATGTTAAATCCTCCACAGCCACCTGTCTATACTCTCAGGGCGAGGCATAGAGACCAGCATCCCCTCAAACTTCAGGGACATAACAACTGGCTCCTTGCTTAGAGCGGTGTACCCTAGGAGATTCTAGAACCCACGGGAATTTTGCTCTGTTGCTCATACCCATTGTGCAAAATGCTAGTATAAATTGAGCATGGGTTTTGTAAAAATTGTCCTGAACAAGAAAGATAGACTCTTCTTATGAAGGACTGGAAAAAGCTACCTGGTACCCTGAGCCAAGCGCTGCCCAGGTCAAGGACATCCATGATCCATTCCACATATGCTCTAGAATTTGCAGAAAAATACTCACCGCTCTATATTGGTGTCATCACTGCCACAATGGCCACATAATTATTGGGAGCAAATTCATGGTGGGAAAGCTGGAATGTCATGGCTAAAAGAAGTGGGTCACATTCCATTCCTCACCAGCATAGGGGGGCGTGGTCATCCTCCAAAGGTCCCATACAGTGGTTCTAAGTGCTTTACAGAGCCAGTAAGAACTGATAAGCTCAGATGATGATAGTAACTAAATGAGCTCCCAGGGTCTTTTGCGTTGCTTCTTTACGGCCCACCCTTTGCTTTGAGAGTGGTAACAGGGGATTCAGTCCCTCCTCCCAGACCAAAAATGCTCTTCCGCCCATTCTCTGACTAGCAAAAGCCAGGTCACCCTTCAAGACCCTAGCCAAAATACCACCTTTTCTGCAGACTTTCCCCAACATCCCCCACCTCCAACCAGCCTGACAGAATTATTCTCCTTTCTGAATTCCCCGAAAAACAGGGTTTTAAACTTCTTACTTGCAGTATTTTGTCTGCTTACAAGTTTGTCTGCAACAGTGGACTGTGAGTTTAGAGCATAGGGCTGTGTTTTTTCATCTTTCTAAGCTGAATTTTAACCACAGGGATGATAAGGGCTGGACATTTGATAAGTGTGTAAAAAAGGAAGGATGAAGGAATAAAATTAATTACTTAAAGATTGGAACACGTCGCAAAGGGGATGAGGTCTCAAGTGCAATGAAATTTGGAGAGAGAATTTGGAAAGGTAAATTTAAAAAATTTTAAGATTTTATTTACTTACTTATTTGACATAGAGATAGAGAGAGAGAACATAAGTAGACAGTAGACAGAGAGCAACAGAGAGAGGGAGAAGCAGGCTCTCCACCAAGAAGAGAGCCCCAACATGGGGCCTGATCCCAGGACCCAGGGATCCTGACCTGAGCTGAAGGCAGATGCTTAACCAACTGAGCCATCCAGTGCCCCTGTGCTTCCTATTCCTAACAGGTGAAGTTGCTGTGTAGTTGTCTATGGGTCTTTCCAGTGCTCTTACAGGTATGGTCTTACTTATGAACCCTGGGCATTAGGAGCTTCACTTCCACACACAGTGAACTCTGGGCTCCCTGCCTTGCGTCATCTGCTTGGAGCTTTGCATCTGGCATGTTTTTATGTCACAAGGCATCTCTCTACCATAAATTACTATCTGAGGAAGGCCCACTTTAATTTTACCTAAAATAGAATAATTAGGAAGACTGATCTGCTATAATGTAAAATTAATGATGAAGGCAAGGCGTTGTCTAAAGGCTCTGAAATGTCTGTGCCTCCACTTCTCCTGGGGTAGGTCATTGAGCACACTGGTCCCAGCTGGGCTTGTGACCCCCAGCCATCAATGCACCAGAGACTACAATCCTCTGAGGCAGACCAAGAGGAAAGCCTCAGAGTTTAAAATCTTAAGTATTTACAGGCACATTCTCAGCATTGCATTGCTGATTTTCTTCAAAGGGCAAAGGCAGAGGTATGCACTCAGAGAAAAATGAAGCATTTTAAATGGGGTTTGTGCGGGAACATATTTCTGGGCTTGGCACCTGGGGAGCTCCATGTGCATGTATGTGTGTGAACACACAGGTGCATTTGGGGCCGTGTTAGTGCGGGCACCTGATGCTCTCCCCTCTAACCTCTAACCTACAGAAGGACCCAGTGGCAGAACAATGCAGACAGGAAAAGCCTTTGCACAGCCACGGAAATCATCAAGGGGCAAACTGTTCCCTCTTTCCTTGTATACTAATAAGTTTCAAAAACCAACTCCTGTAGTATCCAGATGTCCTAAATGTCATGTAACCATCCTCCCCACTTAACATAGATCCTAAGCCTCAACTGTCTCCTGCCATCTCTGACCATTTCTTGAATCTGCAGGCACTTTTCTGGGAAGACATGATGATGAGTTGTGGGGCAAGCCATTTCTTGGGTTGTGAGGCATTTTCCTCCCATTTTCCTTTGTGCTTCTATTAACCTAAATCTCAAATTTAAACCTTGAGAGTGGGCCAGACAAGAGTATGAACTTCTCTCTGCAGTTAAGCCCCCTCGCAGGCATTGCTGGGTGCTCTGAGGTCTGCTCCAGGGGTAGTTTCACTCTGGCAAAAGAACTGTTCTGAATGAGATCAAGGGAAGGTGAGGCAAGAAGGTTCTGGAAACCAGCTCCCACCGAGTCAAACTTTAGCCACGCACCTGCCTAGATAAGATGCCCAGAGTGATTAGTTTTCCATGCAGGAATGGAGGCCCTGAAGATGCAGTTATGTCCTGACCTAAGTAGTCCACAGATGGCCTCACATCTCTGTTTACTGAGGCTTCTGGGGCAAAGACCACTGCTTAATTCAATAATGCATAGCCAATCCAACATCAGAAAAGGCTCTGAGATCCAGTGCTCTCTTTTTAAAGAACAGGAAAATGAGGGCAAGAGACAGAAAATTAGTTGTCAAGGACTTATTATTATTTTTTTAATTTGAGAGAGAGTGGGAGAGTGAGAGAGCATGAGAAGGGGGAGGGTCAGTGGGAGAAGCAGACTCCCTGCTGAGCAGGGAGCCTAATACCGGACTTGATCCTGGGATTCCAGGATCAGTTACTGAACTGACTGAGCCACCCAGGCGCCGTGTCAAGGACTTCTTATCTGACTGTGAGTTCCTTGAAGAACGGAGAATGTCTCATTGATCTTGGTATCACCAGTGCCTAGCAAGATAGCTGGTATATAGTGAGCATTCCCCAGAGGCTGATCAAGTGCCCGCTGCATATGGGTGAACGCGTGAATGAACGAATGAATGAATGACTCTATCAGCTAAGATTCTTAGCTGCAAGTAACAGAAATTATCTCTAGCAATTGGAGAAGAAATGATTTCTTAAAAAGGTTCTGGTTATCTCACACAATCTGGGGAAGGGGGCTAACTGGAGGGCCAGGCTCAGAGGTTGAGACATAAAGGTCCACACTGGAAGCCCACTGCAGGTGACTGTGGTTCATATGGCCAAGCCACCAACTCACGACTCTGGATGCTGATGCTAGAACCGAGATTGCTGTCACCAAGTTGGCAACTGCTTTGCGAGGTGTATGCGTCCCCCAGATTCAATGAGATTCAGAGTCAGGGTAGATGTGTCTGATTCAAAGAACCTGAATCACATGTCCACACTCAGGGTTCTAGACAAGCTGAGATTATCTGCCATTTTTACTTTCTTTAGGGAAAGGCTTTTCTTTAGTGAATCCTTGCTTCATAAGCTGAGTGAGGAACTCCCCAAACATAGAAAGGTGCTCGGGTTTGGATGCTAAGGAGCTAAGAAGAGAGAAGATGTCCATTGCCATGAATAAATTAAGCAAGTTGTTGGCTGTGCAAGTTGTTAATATAGTGTGCATTTGGTTAACGCTTGCCTCTATTTGCCCCATTTGGCTGACACTATAGGATATCTCTTCCTCTTGCTCCTCATTCTCCCCGTTATTTATTTCTGGGAGTCCCTGGAGCATTTTTCACGAGTTCTATCTGTAGCTGCCATTTTTCCCTTAGCCTTCTACAGCACTGCCTGTGATTTCCAACGTTAAGGCCCTCTCCAAAATTAGGTCGCTATGTGTGCCCCTGCCTCCTGCACCCTTTTTTTTCTGATTACTTCTTGAAGTCCTTCCAGTGAATCACCAGCACTGTGGCTTCTGACATCAGTCGCCTGCACAGTGACTGAAAGGGGCCTCAAGACCCCGAGAGAGTTAAGTCAAACAAATGGAATTTGTATGATGCAATCAGAAGGCAACATAATTATTTTCTTCCATTAAACTCTTATGTGGCCCATTCGATGGATTATTTAATTTCCACTTCAAATAAAATCTCAGTGAGTTCCCAAGACTATTAAAGTCACTCTTTAGTAGTAAAAATATAAATTCCTTTGCTCATACTGAATAAATGCCAGACTCTGGTAGGTAATGAAAATTCTAAGCTTCACCCCCCCTGACTTAAACCTCTGTCCTCCCCAACTTAGACATGCTTCAACCTGGAAGCCTGAGCGGACCGGGGGAAGACACTATCTGTTGCTTGCACCCTACAATCTTGGTTGATACATTAATTTGTTTATTTATACATTTGCATATTTGCTTGGTCAGCATTTACTGAGTGCCCCTTTTATGCCCGATGTCCTGGTAGGCACTGAGGAGCCCAAAATGTTTTCCTACCGACCACCTCTACACCTAAACCCTCTACTGGCCTACATGGGCCTCTCTAGGCTAGGAGAGGGAAAAATAGAATAGGAAAGCTTGTCTTCTTCTTTCTCATCTTTTTCCTTTTCTCCTTCTTCTCCTTCTTTTTACTAGCATGGGTGTAATTTCTCTTTGGTTTTCCGTGGCCAGGGCAGCTACTTGCCTCTTTGGTATTCTTGTGGATTCCTTTAGATAGTCTCCTCCAGTTGCAACCCCTCATGATTCTAGAATGGGCCTCCTCCAGTGCGTCCCTTGTGGTTTTCCTCAGCTTCCACCTCCAATAGTACCTCCCTCTATTTCTGTTGAGACATTTTTGAAGAGCTACGCAGGGCAAGATCCTCTTAAAAATCTTCAGTGGGTGTTCCTCCTGTGAATTCCACATCTGGTTTGTAAACATCATGCTCTGTATTGGACCTTCTAATCATTGCCCAGATACCCCTTTAGAAATGAAGGTCTTCTCTCCCCCCCGCCCCCCCAGTACTGTTGCCTAAGGCCACAGCCCTTGACTGATCAGGGCAGAGGTTGAAAGGCCTGACCCCTTTACTCCACTTTGGGACCACTCCAGCTTCAGACACCCTGAGGGGTTGGATGAGACATTTAAGGAGGCTCTATTTTGCCCTCTGCCCAGTGCTACTTCTGTCCCTTCCCTCTCCCAGGTGCTGATCCCAACGGCAATCTGCTGAATGCTAATCTCCCCCTCTTGTTGGCTTCTTGGGGAATCCAACCTGGGAAATACACCAGTGCCATGAGTAGGTGAGTGAGAGTAAGCCTCAAACACAGCCCTCCATCTGGCTCCAACAGCCACTTTAGCCAGCCTCTCAGCTGAGGGCAGTCTCCTGAGTCCCTCAAGCTGCAGGGGATGAGTATCAGGCTCTGGTGTGGTCTCCAGTAAGTCCCAGTCCCTGGACTTGGAGATGGTTGAAAGGCAAACCTTTATCCATGGTGGGGGAAGGGAAAGTCCATGACTTTGACAACTCCAACCTAGAAATCCGAATTCTGATCCTTATCTATATAGGTCCATTCACTCTCTCGAGGTGGGCATTGACTAAAGCATGCAAAACCATTTCAAAAACTCTTTTGCTAGTTCTGTATTTCTGTATTTTGAAACCGAGCTAGAGAAAGTCCCCTTTTGACACCCCTTACAAGCTGAAATCATAGGAGTGAGGAGGGTGTCTCTGACCCCCACTTTGTGCCATTCTTAGATACCAGACTTCAGAGCTGTGCTGCTTGAGGCCTGATGTCATCATTTCGATAGATAGTAATACCTTCATTTCTGTTTGTGCCCTTTCTACTCTAAGGTGGGGCTGGCACATGCTTCCTATAGGCCATTCCTCCCACAGAGATTGCACCCACCAGCCTAGCAGACGGGCCAGTCTGGGCGAGGCACCTCTGACTCCTAGCAGTCAAGGTGGCTGGGACTCTAGCTTTATCTTACTTCTTATTCACTCTCTCCACCCTCCCACCCACCACCACCAAATCCTTACAACACCTATTGTTTAGAGCATATGACTTTGTTCTCAACTCTTATATTTAAAACCTTTTAAGAATATATAAATTATATATATTAATTTAAAAGTAGTTTGGGAGAGGAAGACAGGAATCATTACCTAGTGATGCTCACTGACTTCAAAAGCCTTAGAAAGTAAGTAAACCTTCCACTCTCCCTGAATTGGCATGAACATGGTGGCTGTGGACCAATGACTCCTTCACTATTTGTTGAATGACTAAGTGATAAACACACAAGACCTTTCCTGGGCAAAGACATAAGTGTCTAAGTCACTGACAATCCAGATTGGGGGGTGCAGGTGGGGAAGCTGTGGTTCTTTAAAACTAGATCCTTCTCCTTGGTGGAAACTGAGAATTCAAGGAGAAAAAAAAAAGTTCAACCCTTTCCTCAATAAGAATCCCAGAATTCTTTTTGAAAGATGGCAAAATCTGGATTCGTGGTCAAAAGTCACGTTTAACCATAGATATAACATATGTTCAGGCGTTGACCTGAAGCCAAACATGGGAGGTAAGGTTTTCTGGTCATGGGAGTCGTTGATGAATGTGAGGATAGACTCCTGAAGTCACAACTTAAGAGCTGCTTTTGTTTGGAGGACTAACAGGGAACTGTGAGGGAAGGAGTGACTTCTCTTCCAATTCAATCAATGGCAGGATGAGGGCCTGATGGGTATTACATGAGATAACACATGGGCAGGGCCAAAGCTAGTACACCCTGAGAGTGAATGCCCCCTGAAATGTTGCACCCCAGCCCTGACGTGACAGTACATTGAAAGTTGTAAAATGCTAAAAAGGAAATAGCCCAGACTTCCAAGATCTCCTCTCCTGTTAGATCCCACCCATCCCAACCTACTTTTCAGTCACATCCTGGGTCACACTGTTACTTTAACAGGATTACCGAGGCCCTCTGTCTTCCACCTGCCCAGGGCAGCCCAGGTGCCTTCTCTCCACCAAGTCTGTAAGTTAACTATTGATCTCCATCTATCCAATCCTCCTAAGGGTATATATGCTCTACAGACAAGACAGGAAGCTAGAGACCCAGTCTTGTCCCGCATTAAAACAGGTCAGTATTCTCCCGGGTCACACACTGTGTTGCCAAGCTGTCCAGTCTAGGGTTGGGGGACAGGTAAAGAGATTTGCTGGGAGATGGGCAGTTGCTCCCATTTTAAGTAGCTTGGGAGTTTTGCCTGGTGATGCCCTCTGCTGCCCTCTGTGGCCAAAAGATCATCGTTTCTGAAGACACTCCACCGAATCCATCCCTTTCTGCCATCATCTTTTAAAGCTTTTCTCCTGTAGTGCTCTCGGGGCATTAAAAAGTAAAATGGGACACCCTAGCCACAGGCCTGTGTTGGGTTTACACTCTCAGCTACTTACTGCAGAGGTTTTTGAACCGAACCCTGGAAGAAATCTTAAAAGGTCACTGGGCTGCTCAGCTGTGCTCTAAGTAAGGCTGGGTCCAATTCTTCTATATAGGGCTTTTGGTGAATTTCTCAGACACTGCCAAAATCCCAGGCTCTTCAGAGTTACTGGGATTTTCACAATATCCATCCAGTTGTTTATTGGAGTTTGAGGACCTTTCACTTAGAGGGCAAAATCCCAATTAGAAAGATGGGCAGGCTGGCCGTGGGGAAGAAGCAAAATTAATATGGGAGATGTGTTAGTGACCCTTTACCTTTCCTCTTTTTTTTTCTTAATATCAAAAGATCTAATTCCATAAGCTCAGCACTGCTGCAATGTTCTATGTAGGTTGGAGGTGTTGCTTTGCAAACATATACCAGGACTCAAGAATTTACTCCTTCCTTGAGCAGTGACCCTGGGCACCATCAAAGCACCTGTTTCTTCTCCCACTCTAGCTCCATGTGAGGTAAGTAAGCTTATTGTTGATTAGGGGAGCACCACGTCTTCCCAATCTCTTTACTAAGATAAATAAATATGTCCACTAGGCCTGGGTGGCTGGAGAAGCCAGTATGAAATCTCTGTATTTCTGAAACCCACCAGCCTCAAGAAATGGTTCCCTAGAGAGATTTGCAATCTTTGTTTGAATCCCTTGACTGTCAGGTGTGATGTTTGATTTCAAAGTCTGTGTACACAGTGCTCATGGCTCTAGGAAAATAAGAAAATGTGCCTGGTTCCCCAATTCTCGGCAGGTTTTCTCCTCTCCCTATTCTGCTTTCCAGTGCCCTCCAGAGGCCCCTGGAAAGTAGCCCCATGCCCCTGATGTGCAAGGGAAAAATATGTTTACTTTGTATTTTGGTGATAACACAGGCCTATACCAAAAAAAAGTTGTTTATTACTATTTTTTCTTGATATTTATTTTTGCATTGTTTAAAAAAAAAAGCTAGCATTAAATTTACCACTCTAACCAGTGTTAAGTAGTACAGTGCAGTAGTTAAATATATTCACATTTTGTACAACATATTCTAGAATTTTTTTCATCTTGCAGAAGCAAAACTGTATGCCCATTACGCACTAATTCTCATCCCATCCCCCCACAACCACGTTTCTTTTTTCCTGT
This sequence comes from Spilogale gracilis, assembly GCA_004023965.1. Lineage (NCBI taxonomy): Eukaryota > Metazoa > Chordata > Mammalia > Carnivora > Mephitidae > Spilogale > Spilogale gracilis. The sequence goes on from PITA01004236.1 coordinate 31,244, forward strand.
GAATTTCATTACTTTAGATATATCATAATAGCTGAATCATAAAGTATTTGTCTTTTTGTGATTGACTATTCTCACTTTGCATAATGCCCTGGAGTTTCGTTATGTAGATTTAATGGAAAATATGAAACGGTTTATGGGGAAAACGTACAGCAAGGCTCTCACTGCGAGGGTTACCAGTCCCTTGGCCCTTGCTTTCTCTTCTCTTCCCCTCACACCTATGAAACTTTCCTCAAAGCTTGGAAGACTAAGCCTCCCCTGTCCCTTCCTGAGGTTTGGATCAGCATAATGTAGGTAGTAAATGGGGTGGGATTCTTGGGAGAGCGGATGAATCCGGTCGGGGCAGAGGCACGCGGAGCTTAAGTGCCCGGGGCCAGCATGGGTTGAAGGCAGCGTTCAAAGTGCAGCTGGAAAATCCCTGAGCTGTAATGTTCTGCCCCTTAGGTCTCTGATCTCTCTACACTCAACACCTGCAGACTTGAGGTTCCGAGCGCTTAAATAAAACATCGGAAACACGTAGGGCGGGTCTGAGATCCTGCGATTTGAGGACACGCTGTCAATTCTTATCCCCTAATCACACTAGGAAGCCAGAATGACCTGTCCAATTCTCAGCTGACCCAGGCCCACGCAGCGTTTGGAGCAGGGTGCAGGAGGCCCTCGCTCAAAGCAAGGGCCTTCCTCTCCCGCATCCTCACCAAAGTTACACAGTCCAATAGAACCCCGCAAGCAAACAGGTGTACCAAGTTGAGGGAAGGGCAGGGCAGGTCAGGCCCTAGAGCTATTTCACTGCACTGTTTTCCCAATCACAGGAGCAGGTGATGGTCTCTCCCTGCCTCTCCTTTCAGACGTCAAAGTCAGCTGCGTTCTGCCGGGACAAGCGCAACGCCTGGGCTCGGAGCGCCGCTGCTGGGCCCTCGGAATTATCCCCAGAAGGCTCGGGGACCAGGCAGCAGAGCGAGGGACGCGGGAGCGGCGCGGCTCTGCGTGGCGGGGCAGAGCGCGGGACCCTCGGAGCTCGCGGTCTTGCCCTGGTACCGAAGGTACCGCGGAGGTGAAAGAACGCCGGTGCAAAGGGGCACTCCCGCTGTCCGCAGCACTCCCGGAGACCGACTTCTCCGTGCCGGTTAGCCCCACTTAGGTTGCGCTTGCCGGGTGTGGAGTCCCACCTTGCCACAAGCCACCCCGCCGACCTCATAAACAACTTCGGGAACTGCTAAGGGAGGAGGCGGGGCGGGCGGGCCGTGGCGGAGCAGAGCGCGGGGGCAGGGGGCGGGCCGGGGTCAGGGCAGAGGCTGCGGCCGCGCCTCCCCATTGGCCGGGACGCAGTGGGCTGCCCGGGCGCGCGGCGCGGCGGGTGGGGGCGGGGCCTGCCGGCGCATGCCCGCCCCCGCCCCCTGCGCCCGCGCCCCCCGCGCCCTCCCCCGCCCGGCAGCAGGAGTTTTTAAAGTGGGCTGGCGGCCCCGGGAGCCGGACATTTGAGGGCGGTCCGCGAGACAGCCCCTGCACCCAACACAGCGCTATCCTGAGGCGGCAGTACAATCCTCGGCAGTGTCCTGAGACTGTATGGTCACCTCCGCGGTCGCGCCCGCCCGGCCTTGGACTCTTCCAACTCCGGTCGTTGCAGCCACTTCTTATTTTTATTTAAAAAAAAACAAAACAAAACAGAAAAGTGACTCCTCTTCGTGGGAAAAAGGAACTAAGGTCCCGCTCTCGCGGCCCTCTTTTTGGGTTTGACAGCCTCCTCCCACTCCTTTCCCCGGCCCCGCCTCCCCGCGCAGGTTCCTCTCCGGCACCTTTCTCCACCCTCCTCCCCGCACTTAGCCAACAGCTCGCAAACTTCCACCTGACGGTGCGGGGCGCTGCGGACCAGCGAGCACCTTGAACCTTTAACACCTGCCCGGGCCACAAGGAGTAGGTGAGGGCCACAGCGAAGGCGGAGACTGCAATCCCCACGGGCCGGGGTGCTCAGGTGTCCGGCGTCTCAGAGCGCCACGGCGGCAATGACAGCTGACAAGGAGAAGAAAAGGTAAGCGGGCGTCTGAGCCCGGCCAGGGAGCTGGTGGGGGGTGGGGGGGATGGCCACGCTGCATGGGGTCGGAGCGACCGAGACCGTCTAGGAGAGGAGTTCGCAGGGGTCTTTGAGGCCCGGGGATCTGTGTGGAGGGCTTTGGGCGGGCGGGGAGCAGGTGCCGGGTCTGCGGACTCCGCGCTTCGGCTTCGCAATGGGGGGCTCTGTGGCTCGTGGAAGTCGTGAATCTGCTCGGGCGGCGAGGCCAGGCGGCCCAGGAAGATGGCCCTGGAGGTCGGAGGGGCTGTGGCGCTCGGAACCTTCCCACATCGCTGCCTCTCCAGCCCCCCTCACCAAACTCTTGTGGCCAGCATGTTGAAATGGGTTGATGACCCAGGTCAACTTTTGACTTTCTCAGGTTTCGCATATGAAAGGCACCATCCACTAGTCTCTTTTCCTTGGGACCCTGCGGGTCCTTCCACATGAGCTGCTGTGCTCGCCAACTGCGCCCCAAACTGGCCAGGGGCCGGAGGCGGAGCGCGGCGCTGGGACGCGCCTCTGCGGAGGGGCCAGGACGCCGCAAAGGGCCCTGCTCCAGGTTTGCGGACCCCACCGAAGCTTGGAGAAACCCCCTTCCTGATCTTGCCTCGGGAGAAGAGAGTGTGGTGGGCCGGGTTGCCTGGCGAGGGCAGATGCGTTGGTGTGCGGGGAGGGAATGGAGACGCCGGGTGCCCCCAGGGGGTCCAGGTGTCTCTTCTCAAGAGGGCAGAGAAGGGCAGCCACGATCTGCCCGTCGCCCTCGCGAGCCTCTCGACACTAGGTGAGAGGCAACTCCGGCCAACTCTCACTGTCTTCCCGCCCCCTCCCGGCTTATCCCCGCCCGGCCCTCTCCCCGCGCGCCGCCACGCAAGCGTCGGTACGGCCTCGCCTCCCGGGATCGTGCGAGGCTGGCCGCCTGGCCCCCTACTTCTCTGGTCCCCGCGGGGGCTACCCCGGTGGGCTGGCGTTTTCAGCTCGGCCCTCGGCGGCGACTTGGTGGGGCTGGGTCTCCGGGGGAATGGAATCGAACGTGTGGCCTGAGCCCGGGCGGATCAGCTGCAGGGTTGCGGGGCGGTTGTGCGGGGATGAGGGAACCGAGTCGCGAAAGGAGGGGATGACTGGCCCTGAGAGCTCAGTGCCTGGGTTGATTTGCTCTTGTTCGGACTTCCACCGTTGGACCTGCGCCAGAAACTGTGTATCTTCTGGTGGGAAGTGGTGGTTCCCACCTCTGGGCGCGGGTAAGAGTTTGATAAACTCGAGGGAATCGCGCGCGTTCTAGCCCGGCGCCGGGGCCCTCACTCCTGGGTCTCAAGGGGACCCCTTCCCGGCCGCAGCTCCTCCTCCCGCTTCACTGTGGCGTTCCCCGGACCGAGACGGGTGAGGGACCTTTAGCCCCCAGGGCCTCGCAGCTCCGGTGGGGGCCTGTGTCTTTTGAGGGCGGCAAAGCAAGAAAGAGACCTGAAGATCCCAACACAGTTTGTAAAACCACCATAGCCTGCATCATGATGCCAATAATAATGACTGAACAACCAAAACACAAAATCAGCTCCTCTGAATGTGCTTTGGGCTCTGGAGCCAGTGAGGGAACTTATGGTGCATTATACAACTGTGATGTCTATCAGTGACTGTCGCAATCGCAGAGGTGGGGCCTGATGGCAATCTTGACGGTTGTGTGAAGTGTTAGCTTGTCCCCGCGGCTCAGCGCGGGGTCCTTGGGTTCTGTATGTTAATCGTGGCCAGAAACTTGGGAGCAGGGGAAATAATTACTTCGCCTTGCTGTAATGCCTCCTTCGTTAGAGATGGAGGGAGCTTGAATAGGAGAAGAAAAGAAATTGGGTAAAATTACTTTCCGGATCACCCCCGTGAGCCACTTTGAAGGCCAATGCAGGGCTATCGCACTTGGAGCTGGTGGTGGCGCCAAGTACGTTTGTGTTGCGGACTGGAAGGGCAAATGGCATGGCCCTCGCCATCCTGTAAAGGGTTGTCCTATTCCTGTTGGGCTAATTGTTTTAAAATCTATATTTACTTTTGGCTTCTGGCTGTTTGTTCCTGCAGGTTCTTTGTGGGGACCAAGGGGGTAATTAAAGCATGTGAACCCATACATTCAAAGTTAGCGAGTCGTCTAAGTGTCTGTCCTTAGCTTTCCAGAAATGCCTCCCAAGTGCAGTGTGATGCCTGCTGAAGGGGCTCTCCTGATGATGATTCTGCAACATTGGTTCTTAAGGTTTGTCCTTCTTCTGGTTCAATAGAACCGTTTCTTTCCCAAAATTCAAGATGTGCAGAACATTTGCAGTATTCCTTCTCTAACAGCCCTCAAGAAGTAGGTGGGATTATTTTGTTCCAAAACGTTCATGCCTAGATGGATATATTAATGTTTAATAATGAAGAGTTTGCTTTCTAAATGTTGGCTGGCTGGCCGGCCTCCATGGGGGGTATCAAAGTGCATTTTGGTGGTAGTGGGCATTCTCACTGATCTCAGACTTGCTAAGGGTACTGCACACACCTTTTTGTATTGATCTGTCAGGTGGAAGTGCAGTCTCATAAGTTAAGATTCCTGATTCTGTGAAGAGCTAAAAAGTGTCTAGGGCATCTGGGTGGCTCAGTTGGTTGAGCCTTAGACTCTTGATTTCAGCTCAGGTCTTGATCTCAGGGTCTTGAATTCAAGCCCAAGCTCAGCAGGCCATTGGGCTCCATGCTGGGTGTGGAGCCTATTTAAAAAGAGCTAGAAAGTGTCTCACTTCCTGATAAAACAGTTTCTGAGTCCTTTCCCTGGGAGAAAAGAATTTGGAAGTTCTTAGGTGTGTGGGGATTGGAGAGTGGTTCAGGTAAATGTAAATGAGATCTTTGGATAATCCGGGAGCGAAGGCCACTCCAAAGCCAGACCCAGCTCAGAGCACCTTTCTGGAATGCTTAGATCACTTAATGTAGGGCCAGCTGTGGAAGGGGAGTTGGCGACATCTTGAAATTGAAGTTTTCAAACTACTCTCCCTTCTCCTCCCCCTGCCAGCTGGACTTAGTTATTCCTCTGCTAAAATAAAACCAAAGCCCATTTTTTCCCAATTCTGATGGGGAAACTATTGCGAGGCAGTTTTTCTCAATTTAAGTGTATTTTCTATAAATATTTTTTTTATCATTTGCTATCTCTGTCCACTGCATTACCAGAAATCACCAGAATGCAGGGATGATAAGGAGTGGGCTTAACACATTCTAGGTACAGGCATTTCTTATATCATTTATACAGCTTTCATGAAGTATAAAAAGAATGCTGTGGTCTCTCTCTCTCTCTCTCTCTGTGCGTCCCTCCCTCTCCCTCCCCCCCCCACCGCCCCCCATGTTGCTGATGGGGAGCTTAACAATCATTTTATAAGGCCTCATGAAAATCATCTAGTTTGAGGACCGGAGAGGTTCAGTGATTTTTCCAGTCGCAAGGAATGTTAGTGCTAGTCAGAATCAGAATCGTGGTTCATTGCTTTCAATTAATTACGTATTTTCCAATTGTTGACAAAATAATACCCCCAGCCCTGAAATGCCTCTAAACAGTGAGAATGATTTCCAAAGGATTACAGTGCCCTTCCCCCACCCCTGCCAAATCACTGAACCTTGCTAGAAAGGAGATTTGCTCTTCTAGATAATTATAAAAGACTTCAACTTGCAGCAGCCGTGGTTCTCTTTGCTTTTTGGAAAATAGGAAGCAGAGTTGGCGCGGGTTCCGTTGTCTATAAACTTGGGGAAGTTTGAATTCAATTGTCTTAGTGCTCTCCCTTTATTTCACTTAGGAAAAAAGTTTACTTAAATGGGGACCTCATTAAACAAAACGAGTGCAAAGATTGTTGCACAGGAGAGCAGACTGCTTTGTGAAGGAGGGAACCCCCTGTCAGCAGAGATAGTCAAGCAGCTGCTACATTGATTCCTGTCCTGAGTGAGTTGGCATTTTCTCTGGGAGTGAAAACTGTGAGACTCCAACTATTTAATTCACTTAGAATGTAAATCAGTCAGTTTGTGTGCGTGTGTGTGTGTGTGTGTGTGTGTTTGCAATGTGTGTGTAGGGTGATCCTCAACTCTCTAGGAATTTGTGATATAAAATGTTTACAGGTAGAAGGAACCAATTAGATAATTCTCAGGGCTCCAGGATTTCAGCCCCATAAATCTGAAAATACTTGCTGCCATGACTTATCTCGAGAGTTAGGCTTTTCTCCTTTTCAAGAAATCTACCCACTAGTATTTACTTTTTATGTATTTTCCCCAGTCCTATCTTATACCAACATGACTTTTCATTTTAACCTAATGAAGCTTCCTTTTTGCTTCTAGTACTACCCATCCCTGATAGTTCACCACTGACACTTCACCTGGTAGGGTTTTTGCCAGTATTGTGAAGTTAGCAATGTTTGCTCACCGAGCCCCCAATCCCATGATGTCCATTTTCATGATGAAAACCAGCTCTGCTTTTCACACCCTGATAAAAATCAGTAAGACAACAAATGTGTTTTGAACCCTTGCTCCTACTCTGGATAAAATGTTAAAGAAGAGACTAAAAATAGGAAACATGGTGCTTTCAGTTGCTCATTTGATTGGTGGGAGGAGGAGGACATATAAGGAAGCTTACCGAAATATATAGCTAGGTAGCGGCTTACATGTAACTTTTTGTTGGGATCGAATCTTTTTGAAGCTAAAGATGAGAGGCTTTTGGTAGCACTTTGGGCAGTAACCATACGCACAAACACACACAGTTACTGAGAAGTACTGTGTGGGCTGGTGGGTGGGAGAGTTGAGCCATAGCTTTCCCTGGAATCATACAGGGCAGATGCTGACCACCAGCATGGAGACTGGCTCTGGTAGGGTCAGATGGGGGCAGTCAGGGATGAGGATGATGAGAATAAAGAAAAGGTGGCGGGTTCAGGAGTGTTCCCTTATTATGGACAGAAAGGCCCCAAAGATGAATGTTTGCTGTTCTTTAGAACTTTGGGGTGAGAGGCACGGGAGGAGGTGTCCAGTAGGGTTTTGGGTGTGATAGGGATGGAACATTGTGGTACCTCTGAGGATAACAGTGCAGACAGCTATGACTGCAAGAAGGCCAAGAAGAGAGAGGGAGTTTCTTCACCTGGGTTTTGTGAGTAGGCCTCAGGGGGTACTTCTGAAATTGGATGCAAGATATTATGTATATAAGCCTCCCCCCCCCCCCCCCCCCCCCCCCCCCCCGCCGAGGGAAGTCTGTCCAGTTCTCAATAGCCTTTCAAAGTTTCTTGATCTGAAAAAGACAAGCGTTTGTTTTCCAGTGTCTGATTCGGTGACGGCCTTACATTTCGGGATCTCTCTGTTCAGGTCCCAGACAGTTCCCACATTTCACAGCCAGTGTCTTTCCCTGTCTTGGAGATGGGGGAGGGGTTGGCGTGTGTACCTAGTAAAGATTTTGTAGTGCACCTTAAGCTTACCTGTACCTGGCTGGCCTGTCCACCCACCTACATGGCTGCCTTCGGTAATAGAAGGAAGGGAAGTGAGCATACATCACAGGGTTAGTTCTGATATGATTCATTTCCTTTAACTTTTCTTTCTTTCTCTTTTTTTTTTTTTTTGAGGGTGGGAGGGGCAGAGAGAGAATCTTAAGCAGGCTCCACACCCCACACAAGCTTGTGGGTGCCTGTGGGCTCCATTCCACAACCTAGAGATTGTGACCCGAGCTGAAACCAGGAGTCAGACACTTAACTGACTGAGGGCCCCAGGCACCCCAGGGTGTGATTCATTTTCTTAATGTTTATTAAAACATCCATGAAAATTTATCCTCACAGTTTCCATATTCTCAAACAGTTATTTGGAGGCCCTTTTATGCACTAAGAATGTGTGCGTCCTTAAGAGGAATCGTGTATGCAGTAGGACAATGCCATAAAACCTGAATATTTTAGTCTCCTTTGTGCAGGCTCTGTTCTCAGAACTTTACATGGATTAACTCTTTTAATTCTCCTAACAGGCCTGTGTTATAAGCCCTGTTATTATCCCCATTTCACTGATGGGAATGCTGAAGTAAAGAAAGGTAACTGCCGAAGGTCAGATTGGTGGGAGTGGGATTTGAATTGGGCAAAGGGTCTCTTAGTCTGTACATTTAACTAGAGGTCCATTCCCCCTGACCTCTTCTAAGCTGTCTCTGAAGTATTTAATATCATGCCTGACCGTGCTAAGTACTCTATACATAATAACTGCTTTTGCTATTGTAGTTATAATTATTATAATTACTTTTTTTGTGACTCATTACTGTATTGAACCTCACACACAGACAGGGATTGAAGATCTGAAGGGTGGACTTGGAAGTCCTAGAAGGTCTTATTTTTCGTGGGTTTCCCTCAACTTGGACAGGGGATGGTTCTCTACTGCCCTCAAGAAGTTCAAAGCTTTCCACTTCCCACCCTTCACTGGTGGCAAGACTTCAATAATTCCTTTAGCCTTCAGACTCCATTGTGCAGAAGAGCCTGTTAGAAGTCTTCCTCTGTGGCTTCTGAAGAGCCATCTCCAAATCAAGATGCACAAGACTTCCTCTGACTCTTTTGATCTTTTGAAACTGCAAGGACAGGAAGGAAAGAATGGATGGGGGAATAAAGAATAGCTAAGACTATTGCAATAATAATATGTTGCATTTTTATAGAGCCCTCTCTTTGAGGAGCCCTGAGCCTTCACAGCCGTCACAACACCGACTTTGGCACTGTGAGCCTACAAGGGTTTTCTGAGCATTCCCCGTGCTGTAAAACGTAAGTGCGTGGACACATATAACTGAGAGAGAAGCAAGTTCTCTGGGCAATTGCATATCACCATATGCGTCCTAGTCATGCATGAGTATATGCTCCTCACAGCCTCTGTGATTTCCAGGCAGAGTTTGGGTGCCATCTGTTGCCAGTTATCTGGTCCTGTTTATTGAAAACCACAGACTGGCCTGTGAGTATGAAGTCAGGAGGAGTGCCGGGGCTCTTTGAGGTCTCTGCAGCCAACAAGACAGGTGCAGAATGGCTTAGAACGTCCTCCACTTATAGGTGGCCTTTGGTTTTCCTAATTTCTCTAGCAGTATGGGTTTGCTGGATGACCTGAGGCTGTTTCCGGGGCTCACTTGTACAGCAGCAGAACTCTTACATGGCATGACCATCGAAAGCTTCACACGTCCCCAGGAGGTACACACTTCCTCACAATGTGGGAAAAGTCTTCAGTTTTGACGTTATAGGTAACTTTTGGACAATATAATGACTCTGGGAAGCAGTGCCTTTTCTTACCCGGGAATATATTTCAGAAAGGGTGGTTTGTTAGTAAGGAGAATGACCCATTAAAACAAAACAAAACAAGTGTGTTTATCTGTCACACACACAGCTGGCATTTCCCCAATTCTCCAAAGTCTTGGAAGTGGATTGTTAGAACTCTTCTTATATGTCGCTGGTGACTTCCTACATTTCCTTTCTGTGGCACCCTCCAATAAAATTAAAAAAAAAAAAAAATCAAACCCAAGAGGTTAGTTCTAGAAATCTTAGCATTATTGATTTTACTGGGTTAGGCTGTGTACTAAAGCCCACGAGGGAAAAAAAATGACTCCATTACGCCGCACTTGTGCTGGTGCTGTTGGAGGGGGGCCCATCGCTGTGTTGGCCTCTTGCGAATGCTGGGTGTAGCCAGTGGCACAGTAATAATAGAATAATAATATAATAGTGCTGTATGATTTTTTTTTTGTAGAAGTTAATCAACTCTGTGACTTTCGGTCTGAGTCTCCCTGCTCTTGTGGGGAGTCAGTGGTTTACTATGACTAAGAGACAGACATGTGGCCTCAATCTGAGACCATTCAGAAGCATTTTATAAATCCTTTAAAGTACATCAGTTAAAGCATATGGTTATTGGTGGTGGTAATCCTTGAAGTCACTGCTGTGTGTCTGGCCACACAGTCTCCCCGTCTTGATATTGTATTAACAGATACATGTATTGTAGTCTTGTTAAAAAGTTTTCAAAAAAGTTTTTTTGTCATATTGTCAACACTGTGGAGATTTGTACCGACTGCCCCTGGGTTGGGGACAGGGGGAAGGAAGGGCAAAACATCATCCTAATTTTATACCTGGGAAATTGAGCTGCTGACAGAAGCAAACCACACTGTCTGCAGTGAAACCTATCACTGGACCCAGGTGTCCTCTGTATCCCCCCCCACCCCCCGGGGCCCCTGTTACAAGGTAACAAAGAACCAAGAACACAAAAGGGGTGACTCAAACTTCAGTGGTAACTATTCCTCATTACTAATGAGTAATTACAGCAAATATTTACAGGCCTCCTTCCTACCTTTACAACTTCCTGTTGCTGAAGCACTTTGGAGTATTGAGAAAGATTGTCCTGGAAAAAGACGTCATACACAGTTGCAGGAAAGAGTGGCTTTAAGCATACACCCAAAAATTGGTTGCTTTGCTCTGTTTATGGATTCCACAGGGAAACAGCAGAGAATTATGCTCATGATGGGCTGCTCGAGGATGCACTCCTAGGAACTTTAAAATAAATTGAAAAAACTCAATTCTGGATGATCCCAAGATGTTTTCACAGATTATTCTAGAAATACAAAGATGGCAAAGTAAAATTTCTGAGTTCAAGCACAGGTCATTTGGTCAGCATTCTTCTATGGACATAATCTCTGCAATATTTTTCTGAATGAAGATAGTCGTGCATAATGGAGTGAACCTGGATACATAAAATACGCCATGTGGGGCACTGCAGGGAGCAAGAAGACTACCACTCACTTAGTAAGGATTCCAGAGTAAATGCTGATAATGCTTGTTTCCTATATACTCGGTTTAAAGAGCACTCTAGTGAAATTGCTTTCTTCAGTATCTAAACCACTGTACCCTTGTATTTCTCTCCAGTGTTTCCAAGAGTCCTCAGATGCTATTTTCGAATGGCAGTATTCACTCTAGTACTGGCTAACGTTGATGAAGCTAATTTTGGTGCCCGGGGTAAAAGTAGAGAGAAGTCCTCTGCAGAGCCAAAAGGGCTTTCTGGTGCCTGGGGTTGGAGAAGCGTGGTGTTAGCCGACACAGCACGTTTCACCTTTAGAACCTTTATTTGTGCACTTGCACAACAGATGTTTACCCAGATATTAAGATAAGAGAAGTATGAAGGTCACATTTTGCTGGTGAGAGGGGAGCTTCTATAAATGTAACCCTATCACTCTGCAGCAGGAGTCTGTCTTTTATTCTATACCAAGGACTTAGGGGAATTAATGGTGGGTGGGGCATGGGAACCTCAGTCTTTTGGCTTCCTTGCCTGTGCCCTGCAGGTCCTGGCTCAGCTAAGGTGCCCCTCCCATCAGACGAGGCCCTTTGGGGTAGCCAGGAATCAGGAAATTGTAGTCCACTGTGTGGCCCGCTCTCTGGAGTCTTGCAGTGCTCCGTGGAAATTGGTGCCCCGTGCATTTCCCCGCTCTCAGGCTGGCTGCTAAAATAGCTTTCCTGGCCTCTCAGAAGAGGTTTGCGTGGTGCTGATGATACTGCCCCTATTTTAGGCAGGGTCATCTTGTCCTCAGAGCACAGAGAGCCTTATTCAGGGTGGGTAAAGGGGATGCTTTTGTTGTGGATTTGAGCATTTCTCCTAAAGATCTCTGAGAGTTAGCTTCGCTCAGACCCTGAATGAAGACATGGATCCTTGGCCCAATTTCCTTCCCACGGGCAGCCTTGCAAGTTCATCTCACGGACAGTATGGGACCCCATCCCAGTTCTCTCCCCGTCTACCAGCCCCTGGACATGCCTCCTGAAGTCCAACTATGCACGCCCCTTCCCTCTGCCCTAACAGTGAGTACCCCCCACCCAACCCCACCAGGTCATAGGACTCCTTCCCACGTGGAATCCCCTCAACCTACCGTTTTGGATGCTCCTCCCCTCTTTTTCTACTCAAATATCCCCCACTTGCCTAGGGCGTTCCCAGGCCCTCCTACTCCAGCAAAGCCTTCCATAGTTAATTCCCATGCTGCCGCCTCCCCTCCACTCCTTCATGGCTCCTTCCTTAGGTTTGCCAAAGAGCCTGCCTGATTCTGTTTCTTTGTTATCTAAGGGCATTTTATTTCTTCTGTCTTTCCAGCTAGATGACGTGTTGCTTAAGATCTAAGATCTAGGATCCTTTTTGACTGGGCTCTGTCATAGTTTCCATATTTTGAGTCCCTGAAATCATACTTCATTTTTAAAAGTCATAGAATTGCTTTTTTGCTGTTCCTCGGCTTGCTTAGAAAGCCTGCCTCTTGGGTCCTGCTTTTCTCATTCATATAGATTTGAGCCCTTAACTCATTTTCCTTTAAAAAGAAAGAAAAAGGAAAAGGAAAACTTGGAGGAACCACAGGCAGGCCTTGTTGATACAAGATTTTACATAAAATGCAAACATCAGGCTAGGATTATGTTAACACTTCACTTAGGGAAAGCCTAGGAAGGCAAAGCAAGCCTCTGCCCAGCACCCAAGCACTCTATTCAGTCTCAAAGTTTAAAAGGCCAAATGGGAAAGTGTGTGCAGGGGAGTACACAGCTCTCAGCTCAGAAATCATCTTCCCTGGGGAGCCTTCCCTGGTCAGTGCATCGGTTACCCCTTATACAGTCTTCAGTCTGTATTTTATTATTTGATGCTTTTATAACCGGCTTTTGACTGCGTGTGTGTGTGTGTCCCTGAAAATATCTAGGTGGTAAGCCCTTCATGAGCAGGGACCAGTCATCTTTTTCTCTTCTTTTTTCATACTAAACTTGCAGTTTTATTCAAGTTTGATTTTAACGAATGTTTAACAAAAGAAAGCCCACAGGAAGGGGTGGACCCCGTGAGGGCAGGACCTTCACAGATGCACTAGGAGAAGGCAGGTCACATCCCTTCCCTTCTTATCCCTCCCCAGCTAAAGGGATTTGAGAGACATAGGCAGGGGAGGGACTGGTCCCCAGTCTCTGGGGGTGGTGCTTGGGGTAAAGAGCCATGGGAAACAAGGGATAGTCCTCTATTTCTCTTCTTTCTTCCATGTATGGCACCCAGAACACAGGCCCACATTTGGGTGCCTGGTAGTTCTTTGTAGACTTAGTAATTCTGTGTCCAGAATTTGGGGTGCTTAGTACAGAAGGTTGAGGCACAGGCAGAAACCTTTGCTCAGATGAACTTACTCATTCTCCTTGATCATACAACACACATGTAGTGAGGTCTGTGTGTAAGCATGTATAGGTCTGCCTGCCACATTCAGGTGTCATGCCATGCAATGAAGTTACAAAGAACCGCTAGATGGACCCTGCCCTTGGCGGTTATAGTCTGGTTTCCGGTTCAAGAATCCCAAAAATTGTTTGTTTAAAACATTGCAAGATAGTTCTGTTGATGGGGACTCTAGGCCCATCTTTAAGATGTTACTTTCTTGGTGGGTAGTTATGAAACTAGCTCAGATAAAAGAGCAAGCAGAGGGATATTAGTAGTCATTAAGTGAGTGTGAATAATGGTAAATAGATTTAGTGTGTTGTGAATCGTTAGAAAGGGAGAAGGTCAGCATTGCTTAGAAGGCCATTTAACAGAGGAGTGTTAAGATCTAGATCTTGAACATTAGGTGGAACTCAGATAGGTGTATGAGCATGGGGCATTCCAGTTGGGGTGAACAGCTTAAGTGAAGAGGCAGGAGGAAGCAGGTTGGGCACGCCGGGACTGGTGAGCTGGCCCCTTCCACAGCTGAGTCCAGAGCACTGCTCACGGACAGGAGGTGAGGGCCATGCCTGGGCTGGAATGGGGGCAGTAGGAATAGTCCTTCCTGAGTCATATTGCGATGGAATCTTTGGGCTGCCTTGGGGCCATGGGAGCAAAGCCTGCCTCTTTGAGAGTTAGTGAGACATGGGAGAGCTGCTCAGGGTGCCTCTGTTGCCTGCCAGCCAGGAGCCTGGCTCTCATGTGAACACTGCAGGGGGCTGGAGGAGCTGCGGTTGTTCTCCGTGAGGATGACCTCAAAGACTACAAATATCCCCCAGTTTGGACTGTACCCATCACTAAAGGCGATAAATGCCTCCTAGTGTATAAAACTGGAGCTGGGAGGGGACAGCTTACCATATGCTAAAATGACCTCCTTCAAGCTCTGAGGAAGGGTACAGCCACCCTTGTCCTGCATTCCCATTTTGATGGAAAACTCTCTGTCCCCTTAATAAATTGGTAAACCTGTCGTTCCATCCCTTTTCGCTCTCTCATTCTAGATTCTAGGGCTTTGAGTCTGACCGTTGTAGAAAGACAGGGAAGTCCCTTCAACACACCACGATTTACAGGGACAGAGACAGCCACATCCAAGTGAGACCACCCCTTTTGTCACTCTGTCCCAGTAACTGTTCAGAGCATTCCTCATGCAGAGCACTGCAGCCGAGCTATTCCTTGACCCTGTCCTTTCCTGTTACGTGGCTACACCATTCCGCGAAGCCTGAGCTCTGAGGTTCTTAGGCAGATGCTGCCAGAAGGGAAAGAAAAGGAGTTTTGTCTTTGTGGAGTCAGTGGGGTAGAGCAGTTGGAGCATTTTCCCTCCCCCAGCGGTATAACCTTTTCCTCGGAGGTATTCAGAAGCGCTTGAGGTCATGGTTGGGCACTTGTGAGCAGGGCCTTGGCCGGAAAGGCCAAATCACTGGAGAGGATCTTACACGGGGACTGGCAGAGCCCCTTCCGTGCCTGCTGTCCAGTGGTACTGTGAGGGAGGCTGTAGCTCCTAAATGTGCTTGGCTTAGGGTTTGATGTCATCACGACGTCTGCATGTCTCCATCTCTTACTCCTTTTGTGTCCCCTCGGTAATGAGTAACTGGTTGTTGAACTGGGAAACTGCCACCGGTGCTGGCATGATAGCTTTATTCAGTGGTGTGCTCAGTCCTCCACGACGTGCAGGCCCCTGGACCCTGGGCCTGACCCCAGGGAAGGGCCTCTGGAGGCAGGTCGAAGGAGCCTTCCTCATCTGGACTGCAGGTGACTGACAGCTGCAGAGCCCAGTACAGCTTAGACATAGGACTGTCTGGGCCTTGGGCAATCCCAAGGGCGCTGCCTTAGGGACATTCTAAGAAACGCCATTGGCCAGAAAGTGATGTTTTCTCCAATCTGACAGAGCTAGAAGTTGAAGTTTGGCATCTACCTAACCACAGCTCCAGGTAGGCCTCAGGAAGGAAAAGACAGAGCCAAACTCATCTGTGACCACACCCCTGGGATCTGGAGCCTGCGAAAATACCATATCTATTCCTTTGTGTTTTTTCCTTCTTCCCTTCCTTTTCAAAGTAAAAATTCCTTTTGAAAAATTTCAATGTTGCCTCTGCTGAACTCCTAGCAAACTGTTCTTCCCACTTAGATCCGTGAGGGGAAGGGAGCCGGGCACATTCGGTGGTGGTGGGATCATCACAGTCTCTGGCAGGCTCTGGACCTTGGGGAATCCTGGTGACTAGAGAATGCAGGCAGAAAGGAGTTCTGAGCTGGCGGTGAACATTGATCCCAAATGAATCAGAGCCATTCATTTGAGTACACTTGAAACTATTTTCCATATTCAGATTAACATAAACCTTGTGATTCTGCACTACTTGTAGCTCCTTATATGGATTCCAGTATTACAGGGGTGATGAGGATGGCTCCGATTCTCCTTGGCTTAGGTCTTCCGGGCAACAACAGGGCACATGTTTACTCCAGAAAGGGACAAACTTTCACCCACCCGAATTTCTTTGCCTCCAAAATCAGTGGCAAAGGATGGCCACAAGAGTTCCATATTTCTTAGCCTTTGTTTGGCAAAACAGATTGTAAATCTTCACTTGTTTTGTGTCCCTGGCAAAGATTGCCTCCCCATGAAGATCAGAGGAGCTCTCAAAAGTCTCTAGGAGTCTAAAAGACTGTTCTAGATCCCTTTCTGACTTGTGTGACCTTAAACAGTTAATTTAACCTCTCTGCATGTTTCACACTCCAAAAGGGGGGTTAGACACACTAACTGCTTTCTAAGAGTGCTGTCATGAGGTTGAAATGAGCTAGAGTTTCAGTAAAACCGTGCATTTAAAAAAAATTTCACTTTTAAAAATCCTTCTTAAAACCATTATCTCACTACAAAGAACTTTGAAAGTATAAAGTGCAGCCTATTAAGACATCATTATTAACAAGCACAGCACTGGAATCGTTCGGCCCATCATTACTGTTGGAGTGGTTTGAGTGTAGCTGGAAGGGAATCTCAAGGGAATCTGGAGGGAGGTGAGAGGCTTTTCAGGGTTATGGGCTCTTACCAACAGTGATATGGGTATGAGTTATATTTTTCCCAGACTCTGAGATGAGAGGAAATATGAGAACACCAAGAGACCAAGGAAATTCCAAGACTCCTGAAAAATGGTCTGACTTGGGACATGTCTTTTGCCGTGCCTGGCCTGCTCTCCCCTCGTCTGTGGAGACAGAGGGCCCATGCCAGCCGCCATCTTGCTATAAGTGGGAATTTCCCTCTGACTTAGCACTCCCAGATCTCTTGACCTAAAGGGCTGTAGCCACACCCCATCTGCTCAGGTCCCACCTGCTGCTTCACACCTTGTGAGTATGACCTAATTGTGGTCTCTTGAAGGAACAGCTTGCCTGGCCCAAGGTATTTAAAATAAAGGTCAAGAAACTTATGGCAAGATCCAGAAATGGGAGGCATGCCAGTGCCAGGATGATAACTTGGGCCTCCTGGTGTTCCTGGAGGTGGAAAGAGGCTTTGGGTGTGAGGTCCCTGGCTCTGCCACACAGGAACCAGGATACTTGGCCGCGGATCTGCAGCATTCCCGCTTCCTCTTGTTCTTGAACCTGCCTTGCCAGCATCCCAAGCCCAGCCAGCCAGCTGACTTGAGCCTGAGGTCTCAGTTTCAGGATCACCTCCTGGGGAAGCTTTTCCTAACTTCCCTCAGTTAACTTCCATCCCTCCATCCCTGTTCTCCTATTTATTTTTTTTAACACGACTTCCCACATGCTAGTTTTGTTTTTGTTTGTTTGTCTGCTTATTATCTGTTGCTCCTTTCTCGTTTTAAGATCCTAGGGGCAGGGGCTGTGGTGCTGACTTGTTCACCACCATATCCCTAGTGTTTTGGAATGCCAAACATATTAGATGCTCCCGAAAATAATTGCTAAGTAAAATAACTAATCTAGGATTGCTGGGTTCTCTACACTTTCATTTCTTACATGTGTTTGGTGCTTATTTTTTTTCCAAAGCTGATGATGTAAATTAAAGTAGTTGTTATTCTCATCCATAGATGAAACCATTGTGACATAAAAACGTGATCATAAAGCCAGAAAGTGGTAGCACCCATGTGAACAAACTCCCAGGCCTAGCCTCTTTCTACCGTCTCTCTGGGCACCTGATTTTTGTGTGGTGCTGATGTGATTGTTCTGTTTCGCAGTGTTTACACCGGAGGAGTAGGGACCATTGTGTGTTGGTGGCATCTGGAAACACAACAGAATCCCAGGAGAACACCACTATTGGTTCTTACCACAATTAGCAATTGTCAGGTCAGGGGCAGTGACTGGGTGGGTGTTGCTCCCTAGGTGGCTGGTTCTATCTCTTGACAAAGGCAAAGGGGAGGAGGAGTCCTCAGACCCAAGCCCCATTTCTGTCTGGACCATCTATCCCACCTCTCACATCTAGTCCCTTTCTGCTTGGGGGATGTCCTGTTTGGGTATCTAGTGGAATTTCCGTGGCCCGGTGGAGAGGAAAGAGGAATGTTAACTGGCTCAGTGACCTCTGAGCCTCAGTTTCTCCACTTTTAAAATGGGCCAGTAGGTGGGAACCAGACACCAAGGTCCCTTTTAGGGTTTTAATTCTTTGTGAAGTGAAGTCCAAGGGGAGCCTGGTTTCCAATGCTTCCTTAGGGAAGGAGAATGAGCTATTAAAGGTGATCAGTGGGAGCCTGGAGGAAACCTCTCCTGTTTCCCTAAAACCCACCCCCCTCCACTCCAGGAGGAGGTCCTGTTAAGGTAGATGGGGGCAGAGACGTGGCAGTCACTGTTGGGCAGGGAGTGATGCTAGAGAGGAGGGCTGGACCCACCTCCACAAAAGCAGCAGGACCGCCCTTAAGAAGGAAAGGGGTTGAGGTGTGACAGAATGCACCCAGCCCAGTGATCACTACAAAGTGGACAGCTGTGTTATCAGGAGGGACAGTGGCTCGTCTCCTAATGCCAGAGGAGAGGAGGCGGGCTGCTGGGGTGAGTGAGAGCACCCTTCACTAAGAGACCTGGCTCCTACCTGCCACAACCCTGCCGCAGTCTCGCGGACTCCCTCGAAGCCTCTGTTTCCACCTGTTCTCTCTGCCTGCCCATGGGATCGGGCTGGGAATAGAGAAATCGCTGCTGGAGGGAGGGGCTTCTACTGCCATGACTCATATATGCGGGAATAGATATTTATATGTGTGTGTAGAAATGAACATATCTGGACTGCTTGGGCTTGATCCAGACCCGAGACAGTGGACGCAGGCCCCCTGATCTGAGGCAGTGGACAGCAAGCCTGGCTTAGGAAACCAGAGGCCCTGAGAGGAGCAGGCGCAAACATTACTGAATGGAGTCCTGTTGTCCTGGGGGGAGGGGAACGCACTGTGGGACAGAGGTGAGTCACTGTGCATGAGTGTTGGGGAGTCACCTTGAACTTGGGCCAAGAGAGTAGAAATATTGGGATTTGGCTTTATCTGCCTTTAATCAGGTACATCAAGTTCTGGATGGCCGCCCACTGGCTAGAGACCTGAGGTGGACCGCTCTGCCTTGCTGCCCTGGGAAGGCTCTCTGCTGGCTTCAGCCCCGCTGAGCAAAGTCCGCTTGTTCGCTGGAGTTCACACAGACTCCTTGCCAGGCCTGCCCAGAATCCTGTCTCCTCTGACTTCCTGTGCTCTTGCATAATATTTCCTTGCTTCTTAAAGGGCTGCCCCCAGCGTGGGGGCAGCTCATGGACTGACACTGCTGGCTGGAAAGCAGGATATGGAGGGAGGGTGGGTGCATGTAAACGTCACCCAGGGGTGCTCTGGGCCCTGGGGGTCAAGGGCAGGAGGGACGGGGCTCCCCATAGTGGTTGGTGGAAGATTTTAGCATAAGGGTAGTTGGGGTTCAGGTGTGTGTACACACACACACACACACACGTCCCCATACATGTCTCTCCTGTAAATTACTTTTAAAGTAGCTAAATTTTTTTTTATTATTATAAAAAGTATACATGTTCCCTATAAAAAGTCCTAATACAGGAGGGTATCAAGATTAAAAATCAGCAAAATTTTACCACCCAGAGGTAACCACTATTAACATTTTCTTGAACCTCCTACATAAGAAATATGGCTGTGTACTCCAGAATGCTATCATATCATATCTTTTGAAAAATGCATTTTCTATACAGCAGTATATCAAAATTATCTCATAGTTATCACAGTACATAGATTTACTAGATAACTATATTCAGTTCTACTTACAGGATGTATCGTAATGCAACCCCCACTCATTGACATGTCTAGGCTCAGCAAACAAGCTATAACCAGCCCAAAGATTATTCTCAACACCTGAAAAGCAGCATCTCTCCCATATTCCTGACCAGCGTGTTAGCTCTGGTATCCCAGAAAACAAAAAAAAACAAAAAAAACACTTTTTTTTTTTTGATTGGTTGGTTGTTTTAAACCCATGTAAGGTTTTCTCTAGGCTTAGAAGAACTCACATGATTGCACAGATGAGGCTGGGACCATAGCACTGTCAGGGCTGGGCTGGCTCTTACTTTGGATAAGATGATCTCCCAGTATGGCCCATATATCTGCTTTGAGCAAGGAGCCACTAGCTGGGAGAACAAGTTTTTCTTCAGTGGTGTTCCTGTGCCCAAGACTTCAAATAAGCTCCATTTAAAAGTTTAATTGGTTTTGCCCTTCTGAAATTTTCTGACGCAATCCATATCTTATAAAAGGCACCCTTTCTTCTTTATACAGTAGTGTACTCGTGATATTGAAAACATTAATATGTATACAGTATCATTCAGATTTGTTACAGTTAGAAGGTTTCTTAAAATCAGCTAAAATAAATGGTATCAATACAATGTTTCTATCCCACCCCCGAAAGCTGACTATTTTCAAGGGTTGGGATGAACTACTCCTCATCTCTTCTCTTCTGCAGATGGTGGTTGGAAGTGTGGCATAGACTTTAGTTTACTTCAATGTAAAGATGATGCCTGTTCTTTTGAGAGCCAGATGTCTATAGCATTTGCTTAATTTTCTTTGAAATATTTTTCAGCTGGATTGGCTATTTGATTTAATCAGGAGTTTTAGTTTGAGGCTGGGGGTCATTGCTTATGGAAATCGCTTGTTAGGTTTACTCTTGAGTCAAAACAAATTGTTCTCTTGCGCGTTCTGGTTCAGACGTTTCTTCTAAATCTAAACCTTCTAAAGCATGGTGATGCTAGTCAATTTAAACACATTTATTTAGAACCTCTCGGGCATCATTTAAAAAAAAAGACTTGCAATCAAAATCAGCACCAATAGGATCCAAGTATCTTGCCCCATTTTGTTTATAGTTGTCTGCTGTCTGGGCAAATATCTATTATAACAAGTGTGCGTAATTATAGTCTCGCCTTCAATTTATTCATCCTGAACTCCCTTTTCTAGAATTTCTGGTGAGACTGTTATTACATCAAATTCCCTGACTGTACTCCTGACGAATTAGGACGGGGGTAAGAGGGAGAGGAAATAATATGTTGCTGACTTTACAGCACTTGCAGTATGTAGATGTTTAGTAAGTCAATTTTGTCATTGCTCCCTTTCCTGGTCCTCACCTGATTTCGGTGGGGTCTTTGCCATGTGCATATTTGGGAAATGGGGAGAAACGACAAGACTGAATTGGTCCTCAGAACTATGAAGCAGGACTTTGTTGAAATTGATACTTCTGTACAACGAACATGGAGCAGCTGTTGGCATAGCAACCCCTACGTGGAAAAGTGCACGCTGCTTGCAGATGACTTTTGCAGTACTCAGTGTTAATCTGATAAATGGCTTTTTTAATAGTAGTTTGTGGGCTAATGGAAAGGTCGAAGCAAACCTTTATTAATGGGAAGAAGGATGGGGATTTCGAAGCCACTGGGTGAACACGCTGGGGAGCCATGGCCAAATCTCCATTTTCAGCTGAGTGTCTCTTTTTTGCCTCAGATATGGTTAGAGCTTGGCAAACTGGAGGAGGCTGGGAGTGGTGTTTGTGTTGAAAAGGTGCAGCTGTCGTTATCATTTTAGAGTTCAAACATGGAGGTGTTTTGGAGTCCTTTTTATTCAAGACATTTACTTTGAGACTGAAAGACAACCGTAGGAGGTTGACAGTGTGGTGTCTTTTTCCTTTGGTGATGGCGGTGGGGTGACAAAGGTGCTTAATGAGTCTTTTTTTCTCACTCTTGTAAAAAAATATAAAACATAATTTATCGTTGAAGTCATTAAGTATACACTTCATTGGCATTAAGTATATTCACGCCGCTGTGCAGCCATCAGCACCAGCCCTCTCAAGCACTTTTTCATCTTCCCTACTTGAAAAGTCCATTGAACAGTAATGTCCCATTCCTCCCTCTTCCAAGCCCCCAGTAACCAGTCTCCTAGCTTCTCTGTGAATGTGACTACTCTTGGTGTCTCATATAAGTGGAATCGTACAGTATTTGTCCTTTTGTGTCTGGCGGATTCCACTTAGCAGAATGTGTTCAAGTTTCATTCATGCTGCATGTACGTAGCACATGTCAGAATTTCATTCCTTTTAAAGGCTGAATAATAATCAGTTGTTGCATATACTACATTCTGTTTGTTCTTCCCTAAATAGGCATTTGGGTTGTATCTACCTTTGGCTGTTGTGAGTAATGCTTCTAGGAATATAGGTGTGCAGATATCTGTGTGAGTCCTTGCTTTCAGTTCTTTGGGGTGTAAACCTAGGAGTGGATTTGCTGGATCTGTGTTTAACTTTTCCCAATGTGGGGCTTGATCTCACTACCCTGAGGTCAAGACCTGAGCTGAGATTGAGTTAGATGCTCAACCAGCTGAGCCACCCAAGAGCTCCCTATGTTTTATTTCTTTGTTTTAGATTTCATTCATTTGAGAGTGAGAGAGGGAGACACAGAGAGCAAGAGAGCACAGGCAGGGAGGAGAGGGAGAAGCAGACTCCCCTCTGAGCAGGGAGCCCCACACAGGGCTCAATCCCAGGACCCTGGGATCATGTCCAGAGCCGAAGGCAGATGCTTAACTGACTAAGCCACCCAGTCGACCCAGGTGCCCCCTGTGTTTAATTTTCAAAGAACCACCCAGTGTTTTCCCTAACCTCTGCACCATTGCACCTTCCCACTGACAGTGCACGAGGGTTCCAATTTCCCCACATCCTCACTAACACTTGTTTCCTGTTTTGTTTTTGTTTTGTTTTTGTTTTTAAAAGCCATCCTAGGGCAAGGGAAGTGGTATTTCATTGTGGTTCTCCCTAACAATTAGCAGCTTATTTGTCCTAATGAATATATTGCCCCATACACGATGACCCATGTGGGAGTGAATATCGCGCCCCTTGGTGTAGGCCCGTGAGGCAACTGTGATACATGTTGGCCTAAGAGCTGGAAGGGAAGGAGGCGTGGGTATGTCAGTAGACCACCTGTTCTCAAAGTTCTTACCATGGAGCAAGTGAAACTATGTGAAACAGGAGACCTTTGGGGCTGAAATAAGGGCACGTCATGGGTTGAGATTTAACAAAGGCAAGCCCACTGTGGGCTGGACCTGCCCTCTGTAACCCTTCCTGCCTTAGCCGGACGAGTTGGCGTGTCTCTCTTCCCTGAGAATAAGCACTGTGGGCAGTGGCTACCGAGGTCTGAGCCCATCTCCATCCCTCTCCTCGGGGAGGAAACCCCCCAGACATCTTGCCAGGGGGTTGTGGAGGTCCTTGAACCAGGTGCTATCTAATTTCTCCACCTCCAGCCGTACACACACCCTCTCCTCCTACACACCCCCTAAGTTCTTACGTGGGCAGCTTGTGTTTTGGCAGAAAGAAAAAGAAGTTGGAATTGAGCACCCAGGGTAAGCCTGGCACTTTCCTGGATACTTTGTAGCAGATGGAAAAACATGACTTCTGTCCTTCAAACCGGAGCTATAGGGCTTATAACTTAATATACCACTCTTTACGACAGGGATTCCAAACTTTAGCTTGTATCAGAACCAGAGTTCATAATCCTGGGCCTCATTCCCAGAGTTTCTGATTCAGGAGGTCCAGGGTGAGGCCCGAGAATTTATCTAACAAGTTCCCAGGTGCTGCTGGTCTAGGGACCACATTTTGAGAGCCACTACTTAATATCAACCGTGTGAAATAGAACTTATTTTCCATTTACAGATGAGGAACTCACTTGTAGAGAGGCAAAATGACTTGCCCCAGGTCATCTAGTCAGAGTGCCCATGCCCCAATTTGAAGGTGGGGCCCTCACTGCACAGCCCCTGTTGTCTCCGTTGTACCTGGAGTGGTACAGAGGCAAGCCCTTGAGCATCCCTCATGCGCCCACCCCCAGGACAGGCAGTATTAATCAAGCCCAGCTCCTCGAAGGGCACAGGTGGCCTCGGAATCCTTCACACCTGCTCCCAACAACCATACCTACCCAGCAGTGCGGGCTGAAATTAATGAGACCTGTATCAATGAATATAGCCTCACCAAAATGGAGACGTTACCAAAAAGCAATCTGTTAATATCTGAAAAGAGCCCTAGCCTGAGGAGCAGTCTCCACTGCTTAGGAGGAAAGTATTTGGTGGATTGGGAACTAGCTGTGAGAAGCACAGCACCCCCAAACTGTGCCGGGACCTCATGGGTCACCAACGAGAATCTTCATTCAGCACCCAGGCAAAGGCAAGATCCTTGGCTAGGGCCCCGGACTCTTAACAAGTTTTAAATCTAGATGGCATTAATAAGGAGATTTTTTAAAGCCGTCATAATTTATTTAATTCATCTCGGCTATAGTTTACTCAAAAATTAGTTATTGCATTATTTGTCACTGAGTTTAGTGATGGTGAGAAAACAGTGCTCGACCAACACTTGGTAAGACTGGTGGGTGCCAGAGACGATCAGGTCCGCCCTTGATGAGGCCTTTTAACAAACAAAAAGAACGTATGTACTTAAACAGCCATGACATCTTGAATTTGCATAACGTCTCCGAAGTCATCCACAGATTCCTCTCTTGTATTCTTGTGAAATGAGAGATTGATAGACAACTGATCTCACTGATGGATCAAGAGAATGATTCATTTCTTTCTCTAAAAATTGTGAATTGTATCAGGCATTGCCCCTGTTCTCTTCCTCGGACTCTTGCTTATGTGTTTTCCAAAGGGAGTAAATGGAAATAAAAGTAGAGTTTTACAGCGGTCCGAGTGTTCTAAATGCTATTTGTAGATGACCAGAGTAAACTGATTGTGTCAGGTGTGATTATCCTGTTCTGAAATAACCCACCAACCACCTTTTGCATGTTTCCGCCAGCCCACACAATAAGTGTGGCCCCCACCGCCGCCGCCACCAAGGATTCAACCTGTTGCTATTACATGTACAGGGAGCCGTCTTGTTTCATTGGCTGTTCCTTCTCAGCCTAAAAGGAAGGGCAGGATGAATTACGATTTTATATGTCTCGGGTGTCCTGTAGTATTTAGCAAGGCTTTGTGTCATAGATACTCGATAAAAATTCATTATCCAAAAATACGGATCTTTTTTAAATTTGGGAGAAAGAAACAGCCTAATGTCTGTAAGTAGACATGTGCGGTGGGCAGATGTGACTCCACCTGCCTTGTATGTCTGACACAGAGAGCCAGGTATCCGTGGGTGTGTTCGTGGGGGTGTATTCTTTTGAAGGGATGGGTGACTTTGCATTTCAGATCCAAATTGGACATGTGATGGGGTTGAGGGGAAGATTGGAGCTGAGGTCACATATACAGGGTTGAAAAGAACACCAGTAGGGAAGGTGTATGTATGTATGTTGGAGGTGAGGAAAACAACCCTGAGAGCAGAGCGGTGGGGGCTGTCTCTGGCCAAACCAGGAAGCATCACAGGGAGCATTTTTGTTGATTACCTTGAAGGGCCTTCCTGGGTTCTGCCTTCAGGGTTATTTTGAGAGAGGAGACTTTGTGGTACTTGACCATCTCTACCTTGGAGATCTCCTTTATGGAGGAAGAAGAAAAGTCCAATTTCTTTGCATATTCCTAATGCCTATGTTTTTGTATGAACATGCTTGTAGTCATGCTATCATTTTTTTTTTTTTAATACGACCTCTTGTGTAGCCTTACTGGAAAAAGGGAGAAAACTTCGTCCAACAACATGTCTGGAGACAAGAAAGCTTTCCAAGATGCTGAATGGGTCTTCAATGAAACCATATGGGATTGGAGGTCAGTTTCGTGCAAAAATACAGTGGTGACTCAGTTGGCAACTGAAGGCCACTGGCCATGGCCATGCAGGTTCAGTGAAATAGATCAAACGAACAGGTCATTTAATGGTTAAAAACTTGAACGTAGGACCCCTAAAAAAAAAAAAAAGGTTCCTTTATGATCTCGCCTCTCCTGGCTAAATAGTATAAATGCTCTGAGCAGTCCATCTTGGTTTGAGAATAGTATGAAGATGTTGGGAGCACAAGAAAAAGAATGACATCATCTCTGCCCATGTTGACTGTGATGACACCCCATGGTGGGCAAGACTCTACCAATGCGGCTGGCTAGAATGAAGACTGGTCATCTTTGGGCAACTCCTGGATGCTGGGGTTTTTCCACAGTAAATTTTCAAGCCATGTATTAAAAGCAGCTACATAAGTGGGAAGCTGACAGCCCCTTATAAAAGGATTCAGAGGAGAGGCAGAGTCCTCTGTTTGGAGCCCGTTTTATTAAATGTCAAGGGTAGGGAAATTCAAAACCAGTGAATGTTCTGCTCTGCACTGAAAATGGATTTGGCTGGAGCCAGTCTCCCAGCTGCACTAGCTGTTACTTCTGTCCTGCTCCGTGTGGGTACAGAGTTCAGCTACGGGACTGGGTTGGGAAGTTCCCAGTCGACAAAGGTTGTTTAGTATTTAGGTATGGTCTGTAGCTCATTTAACATTGAAAAGGCATACCTTTTGGGTGGACCTGAACTTCCCGGATGGGCAGAGAAGTTCCCTTAGGGAAGAGCTCCTGGGAAGAGCCCCCTCCTGACTCAAGCGCTGAGAAGGCTCCCTGAAGTCTGAAGGCCCATGGCTCTCCAGTGGGCTGTGGTTTGGGATGAGCACGGTTGGAGTCCTGCATGAGAAAAGGTTTTAAAAGACGTTAGTGTGTTATATAAGAATATTCGTATCTTTTTAAATTGTTCGCATGGTCATTTTTTGGGGGGAAAGCAATTTTGCCCCCTCCACTGGAAATGAGAGAGGAGCGTGAAGAACTCTGCGAATGTGAGGGTTTCCTTGGGGCTGAGAGACTGGGGGAAACACCAGGGATGTGGGTCCTTCATGGTCAAATCCCTAACAGTCTCAGTGGGAGAATGACCAGGAAGCTGGTAAAGGTGACCCAGTGTGATGGTGAACTCCTGGTGGTTCAGCTGAGAACCGGAGCTAATCCCGTAGTGGCTAAGCCTTCCCATTGCTCAATAGGAGCACGCTGGCCATTGCTATCAGGCAGGTGAGAGAGGGTACCTTCATCCCATTTTCTCTGTGCCTGCCATCAGGTATGGGAAAAGTCTACTGGGATGTGCACCTTCACTTCCGGCAGGTTTTGTGTACATTTCTCCATGGCTGCTGTACGGATGAGAAATTTGGTGAAAAGCCTGAAATTCCATTACGATGATGGTTTGCAGAATTTGTGTTAGGGCTTTTTGCTTTTGAAACAAGGATACAAATACAGAAGCAGAAGAGAGCTATAGATACAAGGGTAGTGAGCACCTCTCATTCCTACCCCATTTACGTCCTGAGCAGAGGAAATAGCACCAAGCTGTAGTGCTTACTTTCTGCAAAGAAAACTGTAATTATGGGGCCCTGTTAGAGTCTTCCTAAGGGGCAGCCTTGGAGTGTAGCCTGGATGCTGTTTTGAATATTTGAGAAAAGAGTGGTGTTCCCGATGAAAGGAAATGACCCTTTGCTGCTGGGATTGGGGCAGTTCCCTCCAGCCTCAGTTCCCCCAGGGAGGGCCCTGGTTCCCTCTCCTATATGGGTTTGGGAAACCCCCAAATCCAGCATCACTGCCAACTCCCCTGCCCACAGAGGACCAAGTTATGCTCCTGGAAGATGCTTTCACATAAGCCTCCAGTCCTAGCTACCTACTTAATATTAAGGGAAATAAGATGTCTTGGAGTAGTGAATAGCTTAAGGATGTGGGCCCGCATGAAGTCTTCTGCAGAGTGAAAGAATAAGGGAATGAAAACCATGAGTAAGCTGCAGAAAGGAGTGGCTGGATCACCTGCCTGGAGGACGAACCTCCCATAGGACTTCATGGTTGTGCAAGACTTGTGCAAGGCCAGGGGGGAGAGGCCTTGGCAAAGGCATTTGCACTCCTAGTAGATGCCTAGATCCTCCGTGGGGAGAACAGGTCTAAGAAGTACTGCACAGCGTTCTAGGAGGAAGAGATCATTGCCTTATCTAACCTAGCACACTTTATCTGAATTTTCTTGGAGGGTTTTTGTTTTTTGGTTTTTCCCCCCATAAACACCCTCTGTAGGGTAGGCAGTGACCTGGAGACCCTGGAGGATTAGAGGAGAAGGAGACATCTCTGCTCCTGCCCACTTGAGCTCCAGTCTCGTGGGGGCTGGATAGGAGAAGACAAGCATGCAGATGGTCACAGTCAAGGCAGAAGATGGGAAATACCATGCTGGGGAGGTGTGAGGGAGGTACCCTACCTCCAGGGCTTCTGGAAGGTTCTGGAATAGTGGTAATGGTGTAGGCTGGAGCCACGGATAGCCTGCACTCCGGTCCTGGCTCTGCTGCTTATTAGTGGAGGCACCTTGGCCAGGTTGCTTAAGCACTCCCTCCCTCTGTTTCCTCATAGGCAAGGTGGGGGGTCATTCTAGTAGCCCCTGTGTCAGAGGGTATGTGTCTTAGTGGCTCATACAGCTGCTCTTAGCTCCAGCAGGGGCTGTACCACTGGAGTCAGTGAATGATGCCCTGTAGGCCTCAGTTTCCCCATCTGTACCTCGAAGGGACTGGATCAGACTGCATAAATGCTAACGTTGGGTATTCTGGAACGCTATTGTTCTGTGACTGTGTGTTCAGTGGCTGCCGCGTGCTCTTCTCAGTACCGTGCTGAGCGTGGTGGCCAGGAGCAGAAGTCGAATCTTTGGCCTCAGCCCTCGATTAGCCTGAGTCTAAGTGAGAAGAGGACACTGAGATTCAGGGGACTCTTAGTGAGTGAGAGAACATTAGACATTTAAATCTGGGTGCTATGGGTGGTAAGAAAATCGGAGCAGAGAGTATAGAGAGGACCAGAGCAGTCAGGAGACTTGTAGCAGTCATAAATCCAACGGAGAAGACCTCAGAAGCTGTAGGCAGGAGCTCCGGCTTGCTTGCCAAACCCCAGGATTCTTCAACTTCGAACACGGTGTCCATATTTAAAGCAGAACTGCAGAAAAACCACAGTTACCTGTTTAGGATGGAGATGGTGTAAAGTCTACAAAATGCCTCGCTCAAAGCACCAGTAGGGACCATAAGGAGGCTAAGACTGGTTTTCCAGATCTTCTTGGAGGGTCCTTCTAGTAGAACATAGCACCTGCCACAAAGCAATCACACGGGAAAGCCGGGTGCTCTGCCCTCCACAGCTCAGCTCCAAGCAGCCCCGGGCATCGTGGTGGTGTTCTCAGCCCCCCCCCCCCCCAGAGGGTGGCACACCGAGGCCGCCCTGCAGAGTCCTCCAGCCACCGCATGCCTCCTGAGCCATACTGATCAGGGACAGGCCTCCTGTTCCCTGAGAGTTCCCTGTCTCAAGGGCTCCACCTCCCCTCCCCAGCAGCATTGGAACTTAGGTTTTGAGGAGACTCGGCAACAGCCTCAAATTTCTCCCGCAGCCTCACTATCCCACAGTTCCTCAAGGTCGATATGCAGATGGGGCCAAGAGTGACCTTGGCCTCCGCAGGTCACAGAGTCTTAACAATACTTGGGAGAGACTGCCAGGTGACAAGAGAGTAGTGTCGACGGTAAGCCAGGTCACCTTGGCCAGGAAATGGGAGATGCCTCCTGGAAGGGGTGTGCTGGGGCTTGATTGGGCCTTGAAGGCTGCGGGGAGGCCAGGCTAGCAGACAGGATGGGTAGAGGCATCCCGTACTTGCATCCCTCCACCATCACCACTTGTACCCCCACACTTCTCACTAACCAGCAATGGGGGGTGGCAGGGCCGCTTAGTTCTGGCATTTTGCCCTGGGCAGGGGATGTGAGTGGAGATGACAGATGACCCATGAGAACGAACTCCCTGGCCTCAAACATTCGTGGAGAATTCCTGCTTATCCCCAAGCGGTGATGGTGTGACTTGATAGGACCCATCGTGACATCCTCACTTCAGAAGAGCAGACCACAAACCCTCCTGCAGCTTTCTGCAGAATTTCCTTCACCCGGAAATCTTGGTAATAATTGTCAGGACATTTTATTTGTTTTTTGTTTTTTTAAAGATTTTATTTATTTGACAGGGAGAAACACAGCCAGAGAGGGAACACAAGCAGGGGGAGTGAGAGAGGGAGAAGCAGGCTTCCTGCCGAGCAGGGAGCCCAATGTGGGACTCGATCCCGGGTCTCCGGGATCATGACCTGAGCCGAAGGCAGTTGCCCAACCAACTGAGCCACCCAGGTGCCCAGGACATTTTATTTGTGGAGCATCCCTTGGGAAGGCACAAGCATAGGTCATATTTGCCATCTGCCCACATGCCTGCACAAGCACCCACCAAGGTGAGGTCACGGAGGGAAAGGTACAGTGATCTAGCCTTATAACCTTTCAGAGAAAATCAGAGACAGCAAATGTTCAGAACTTGAGCCTGCCCTCCAGGCTGGTATGCTAAGCACCTTTCTTCTCTCCCAAATTTTACCCATGGCTCATCAGTCCTCCTCCTTCCTTTCCTAAAAAATGTTCTCTTTTCCCAAATAAGCAAGATGGAATCAAACTTTGCAACCCCAAATGTATGAAATAAACATTATTCCTAATGAGCCTCTGGGAAAGTGCTCACCTTTGAACTTGGCTAAGGATTATGGAGGAAAGAAAAAGTCTTAAGAGCTTGATAGGGTGTTAGAGCTTCCTGGATTTTTAAAGTCAAGTCACATATTCCATTTCTTTTCCTTAATAAGGGCAACTCCAGAAGTCCTTCCTGGGTGATTAGACCATGTCCAAATGTAGAGAGCTCCGGTTGGTCCCTAATGCTGGTTTGGGGATTGTCATCTGGGTGCTAGGCAACAGGACAGGAGGTACTGTTTCTAGAATGCTCCTACTTTCTGACTCAGCTCCTACTCTCTGGATCCTTGCAAGGCAGGAGAGGAACTTGTAGGGTAGCCTGCAGAACTGGGAGTTGCTCAGGGGAAGCTGACAGCTGAAAGGCACAGGACTGAGGAGCTCTCCCTCCCTCTATGGCAAGTTTTGTTTTTGTTTTTTTTTCTAGAGATTTTTCATGTTCATTATTTTGTGCTCCTCTTTATTTCTATCTCTAATAAATAAAAAGAATAGTAAGATCTTCATTAAAAAGAATCTTTCCTGGGGCGCCTGGGTGGCTCAGTTGGTTAAACGACTGCCTTCAGCTCAGGTCATGGTCCCGGAGACCCGGGATTGAGCCCCACATCAGGCTTCCTGTTCGGCGGGAAGCCTGCTTCTCCCTCTCTCACTCCCCCTGCTTGTGTTCCCTCTCTGGCTGTGTTTCTCTCTGTCAAATAAATAAAATCTTTTTTTAAAAAAAATCTTTCCTAAAGATGAAAGGACCACTTTGCCTGCCTTCTGTGGAATGTTACACACATTTTAATTTCTCCAGTCATCTCTCCAGCCAAGAAGTTTACTTATAGGCGTCAGAGGAAGCCTATGCAGAATGACTTAAATCCAACTACGAATGTGTAACTGCTAACCATATTAAGGTTGAGGTCCCAGAACATTTGTGCTGCCCTGTGTTTGTTGTAACACACAGAAAAAGCAGGAGCACGTTCCTTGTTTCCGTTTTCTTAAACCTGTTCGTTGAAGTTTGCAACTTAATGCTTTTGCCCATGAGAGAGTCAGACAAGCTTTGAGCTCCCCACTCCTTTGATATGAACTGCACTGGGCCCTCCCATTCCTGCAGAAATCTGGGATGAGATGCTTCATGGAATCCAGTAATAGGGAGGACCATTTCTGAGCGGTTACTGCCTCAAATCCCCACACACAAAGCTAGGCACACAGAGATGTGTGGTGTGCCACTCTGAACTGACATGGTCCCAGGCTGTCTCCTGTCCAACACCTGTGTAGGGCAGCTTGTCCTTTCAAAGGAGCCATCCCGCAAAGAGCAGGTTCCCTGGTGGCCTTGGGGTTTGTTGGAGGTTCTCCGAAATTGGCAACTTAGCTGTGACCTCACAAGTCTTGGCTCCAACAAGGCAAAGTCTTTGCAGTAAAGCAGGCTTCGTGCCCATGGAGATAATCACCTCTTGTAACATCCACACAATCATCTCATTGTTGAAGCACAAGGAATGCAAAAATAGAAGAAATGCCACAACAGTGCTGCCCCTTGGTCCAGCTAGCCCGGGATTCTGCTGCTGGCCGAGGGCACCTTGGGACACCTGGGGAAGAAGGTCCAGCCGTTGTTCTGGAAGCCAGCCCCGACTGGTGAGGCCTGTGCTCCTAAAACCTGAGCCAAGGGCCCCTTTATTAGACCTCATGGTGCCTGATTCTGCGCCATCTTCTTGGGGCCCCTTCACTGCGTTTTTGTCGTGGCCAAGCCCTGTCTGCCCTCACAGTCTCACTTGGAAGCCCTCCATAATCACCCTTTGTCCCCACAGAGCAGGGTCTGGCACCATCTGTGCTTTCCAGAGTGCTCTCTACTAACTTCTGCAATGGTCACTTCAGGACCGCTGAGCCTACAGTGTGTGTCAGATGCGGCTTTAAGCTACCTGGATGTGTTAGTCCACACGAGAGCTCAAGGACACCAGGACATTCACTGTAACTGTTTAGTGGGACTTGAGGTTTAGAGAAACCCGAGGAGCTCTTGCCAGGTCTCTGAGCCCCACAGCCCAGGCAGTCTATCCAGCCCCATGCCCTGGTTTGCTTGCCTGTCTCCCTCAGCTGTCCAGCTTGTTGAGAGAGCGAGACCTGTCTTTCCTTCCATATCCCCAGTGCATGACACAGGGTGGACATTCAGTAAATGTTCAGTTCATGAAAGCTAAATCTCGCCAGGCATAAGCCTCAGATGGGATCTAAATTCCAAAGAGCCACACTTCTTTCAAAAATGCTAAAATGCAAAGGAGCACTTGCCCTTTTAGCTAAGTCCTCTGGTTGTCTTAGAACTTTCTGCGTGGGGTTGCGGGGTCTCAGGGTATGACCGACTGCGGTGGGTGTAGGAGGAATGGGTTTGTCACAATCTCTAAGGCAACCAGAAGTCACTCCAAGAAAGCAAAGCGGCATCTGGCATTAAAAAAAATAATAATTAAGGAAAATAAGGAAGCTGAAGAAAGGGGCCTTTTCCTTCTAGGCAGTGGCAGCACCATTGGGAGTGTCCCAGGCGTGGCTGAGTGGGTGAGAGCCACTGAGGTCACAAACCTCCCTCCACTCAGGGCTAATCTTCTAAAGCGTTTAATCGAACCTGTCCTGCCTCTGAGGTTTCAGGGACTCTGGGGCTGTTCTTTTCCCTGGGCTTAAAGTCTTTCTGTGCTGCTGACTCATATGTTAATTATCACTTTCCACAAAGTAGAATTAACAGTGTTACAGCCCTTGGCTGCCTGGGTGTTCTCCGACCGTTTTCTCTGCCACAGTGGCACCGACAGCGGCAGTAGCCGACGGGTCCTTCTTGTGCAGATTCAAGGCAGCGGGCATCCGAAACCCGGAAACCAACCTTGGCTCTTAGAGTCAGGACGACGGAAGAGGCCGCGGGGTGGGGGCCGGCAGGGGGGTTCTGGCCCATCCAGGAAACAGAGGGTTAACAGAGGGTCTTTTGGCCCAAAAGTGTGGCCAAGAGTTTCAGTTTGCTGTCACCTGTCAGCATTAATGGACAGAACTGGTGTTTCACAGAAAAAATATCAATTTGTTTTCTCTTTGACTGCTGGGCTGGATAATGAAGTAAAAATGACATTATCTCTAATAAAAGTGATCTGCAGAAATCACTGATAAAATATCAGGAGCAGAGATTCGCCATTAGCAGTTTAGCCAGATAAGGGGGGCAGCTGGGTTCTGTTAACCCCTTCCTGGTCCGGCGTGTGTGTTGTTGAGGGGGTGGGTCTTGGGTTGAGGGACTAGATTTTGAAACGTTAACATACGGGCTAATGGAGAGTGTTTATTCCAAAGTGTGGGTCTTTCTCGAACCCTACTTGCTAACCTTTAGGGTTATCCTTGGGTTTTTAATTTGTTTGGTGTCTATCTCTTAGGATTTTTGCCTTTAGAAACTTTTAGGGGGAGTGCTTGGCCAGTTTTCTCACTTCCGGTTTACATCCCTGAAGGGCAGGACCCTGGCCACACCTTGGCATCCTCCTTGTTAGAAATCTGACTCCAAGAAGGGCATCAGTCCGTGTGACATGAAGGCTTTGGGTGTGTTGGGCAGCAGATTTTTCTGTTGTGTCAAGGAGCTGGGATCCGAGGCAGAAACCTCACCTAGTCTCCTCGGGTGGGGAGAAGAGGGGGCCACCCCGTCTAGACTTGTACACTGTCGGACTGAGTGGCACCCGGCTCACTGAACACCCCATGTGATGTGGAAGCCGGCTCAGCCAGCACCTCCCACGTGAAAACACCCCTAGGGTATGGGAACCTGTTTCCTGAAACGTCCTCGAATGTTAAGTAGCCTGGTGAGGAAGACGAGGGAGACAGCCACCCCACCGTGGCTGGTGTTTATTAAGCCACTTTCTACTCAGAAAGCATCAAAGCACTCTTACTCCGCAGTCCTCATCCTGCAGTTGGAGGAATCCCAGCTGCTTTGGCCTTCATTCCAGCTCACCATGCTGTATCTGAAAGAGATGAAACTGTTCTTTGGGGAGTAGGGTGCAGTGCCAGGCTCTGTGGAGCTAAGAACGTGGGCATTGGCCTCTGTCCTCAGAGCAGACCCGTACGATAAGCAACAATAAAGTGACGCTACCCCACAGCGAAGTGGCATCCGTCACTTCTGCCCGCGTTTAGGACAGGAGTAGGGGATCAGTCTGGGCTGCATAGAGGGATCAGAAAAACCTCTGTGCAAGTGGTGGTTCTCAAAGTATAGGGTTTGGAATATAGGAGAGGAAAGATCACATTTCAGATGGGAAAAGACAACTGGGTGGCAGATAGGGATGCCGAGTTATGAGAGACAGTCTGAGACATGGTCTGGCTGGAGGAGGTGGGCTGTCACTGGCTTTCGGAATGAAGAGACCTCCCCAAGGGGCACCTCGAGCTTGGGCTTCCTCGTGAGGGCAGTAGGGAGCCACTCCTGTTCTTAAATAGGGCAGTGACATGCTGAAATGGTCCAGGGGCAAGAGGAGTGGATTGGTGAGCTCTTCCTTTCCCTGAGATCTGATTGGAATTGGATGCTTATGCTTCTTGATCAGGGAGCAAGGGGAAACAGAGGCTAAAGTCTTTGAAAATAAACCAGACACCACCTGAGGAGCCTGAGGAGGTGTGCACCTTTGGTGAGGTTTGCTTTTTGTCCCATGGGGTAGCGTTTATGAGTTACTGTTGAGCGAGAATGCCAAAACTCCAGCCCACGGGGGCCCACGAGTTGCTGCCATATTTAGAGCTACTCATAAGGGGACTCGTTTCCCCTCGCATAACTGCCAAGAGGGACGTGTTCTCATACTTGCTGTCCAGTGTGGCAAAAACAGAGCCAGCAGAAGAGGTATCCAGGGGGGTTCCGCACTGCCCATCACCTAGCACCTCGGACATTACCTCGGCAGTGGGGTAGGCAGTTCTCTGATCATCTGGCTTTATTTACCACTCCTTTTGTTGTTGAAAGCCCTCTTCTGTGCTTGGCACCTTGTGGATACACAGCAGTGTTTGTGGAATAAATGCATCCCCAGCACTCTGACTTTTCCAGCCTTGTACCCTGCTCCAGCCTGTCTCTTGACCCCTGGCCGCCCCCTAACCCTAACCCTAACCCCCCCCCCCGCCATTTCCCCAGCACTATCTTTGTCACTCCTCCTGCCTTCCCTTTCTGCCCCACCCCCAGCCCTCACACTCCATCGCCAGCACCCAGCTCTCCCTGGGTTGTGCAGCCCTGTAGACTTTCTCCTGGCACACTCGCAGGTATGACTCTGCCCTTCGCTGCAAGCTCCCTAGGACCAGAAGTTGTCATTTCAGGCTTCCTGCTACTGCTCCCAGCCTGAGCAGTAGAGGGGTTCATGAATACTTGCTCAGCGAGTGGAGGGGAAAGGCTGTTGCTGGGGAGAAGAACAACCCCATTTCCCAAATTGCTCAAGATCATCATTTGAGGGCATGAAAGTAATTTGGGGAAGACTTTGGCATTTCCCGTGGCTTTTGATGACTTGTCTACAAAGGAATGGAATGTAGCTTCCACAATGTGCATGAACATCTCCCTTCTAGTCGTGATATGACTAGGACAGGCAGAATAAGGAGAAAGTAAAGCAAGGCCTGGCACTTGGCCGTTAATCAGATCCCACAAGCTCTGGAACGCGACCATGTAACTAAATCGGAAGACGCCCAGGACAGAAAGGGTTTCTGAGATCTTCTTTGGGTTCCCCCCTCTCTCCTTTTCTTTTTCCTTTGTTTTTCTTGCTTTCTTTTTTTAAGTAGGGAGGAAAAAAGGGGTTGGGTTGTGGGATTGGGAGGGGGGAGAAAGTGAGAATCTGTCCCTCCCCAACCCTTTCCCCCTTGCTGTTTTGAAATACTTTAAATACCAGGCATCAGAAGTTCTGGCGTCAAATTGGGATTAGTAAGGCAGATCCTGGGGTATTTCACATTAGCATATGACCAAGCATCAGTCCTGATTCAAAGACTAAACAAGTGTTGTTTGCTTTGAAATGAAGGTGTCTGGAATAAAGAGGAGAGAACTGACCCTTAAAATCATACTCTGTTCTCGGTGATGACCATCCACTGCAGTTAGGGCTTTTTAAATGCTTTCCCCCAGAATGTGTGATGACACTGCCAGGGGAATTTCTGCCCCCTCCTTCCTGAAGCTACCCAGCGTTGGCCCCAGAGGCAGCCCGGTTCCGTGTTCTCATGAGACAGGAATTATTTTTGGCATCGCACATATTTTCTTAATGTTCTTGCCCGCCCCTTCCCCTTGGTTGCCTTTTGAAGAGAAGTTTTTTGGGCAACGCCATGCAAATCAGTGGTTGACTCGGTGAAGAGGGGGGGTGGGAGAGAGGACTGTCACTTTTGCCTCCTCTGCAGCCCCCAGCCCCTCTCCCCGGCTCATGAAAGAGCCTGCTTTGACCAGGCTCTGGGCTCACCATTCATCCCCTTTGCCAGCCAGCCGAAGGGATATCTAGAGGTGACGCTGGGGACCGCACCTCAGGGATGGCATCTTAATGACTCTTCTTGGCGGGCGTTAGAACAGCCCCATTCAGAGTGAGTTCACTCCCTGTGCAGCTGGCTCTCTCAGCCCTGTCCATAGATGTTCTCTTGTTCACGCTGCATGAGGAAATGGAGGTTTCCAAGTGCGAAGCAGTCTTCCCGGTGTTTAACTCTTCGCTGAAGGGAAGAGGCACTGAGGAGCCCTAACTACAATCTCAGCAGGCCCAGCTGCAGCTCCTGGGAGAGGCAAGGCCCCTGGCTGGGGATGGAGGCCAGGGCAGCTGGGATCACTCTTGCTTTCGCCCTGAGAGGGAAAGGAGAGAGGAGTAAAGGGCACGCTTGAATTGTCCTTACAATCAGTTAGCAAATATTTACCCAGTTTGTCTGCCTCGGGCCAAGGTCCCATGAAGGATGCACAGAAGTCAATGTTGTGTCTGTGCCCCCACTCCCCGCAAGAACCCCGAGGTACTGACAGCCCAGTTAGAGCAGCAGGACGTTGGCTTAGAAAAGTCAGCAAGACAGGGAGGCCTTTAATGAGGGCCAGTGAGTAATGTGGGCAGGAAGTGAGGGTGGCTGGGAAAGCATCTGTGGGTAGCAGGGCTTGGACTGGCCTGGAGGGAAGGAGTTTTAAGAAATAAAAGGGAATGAGATGATGCAGGTAGGGAGGGCACAAAGGAGGACAGGGACATCCAAGTGGGGCGAAGTGAAATAATCCCCTAAGGAGAGAAAGGGAGGAAGAGTCTTCCTGGGAGAAGACAAGATCTGGCTTGTTAGACTCTGGGTGGCTCTGGCTAAGGACGGCATCAGGATAGCACTGGCCCTTTCGACAATGACACCGGCCTTGTGTCCCTGGGGGTCCTCACAGACCGCTGGAATCGGCATCCTCTGGGAGGTTATTGGAAATGCAGAGCCTTAGGCCTGAGCCTACACCAACCAAGTCAGAAACTGTACTCCTCTCCTGGGGGTGATGTGTGCAAAGTCAAGTTTGAGAAGTGCTGGTCTGTTCAGCTCTAGTTCAGACCCCAGATTTCATTCAAAGAGTTGGAGACAGACAGACAGACACACACACATACATCTTTGAGAGTCTCTCCGTCCTATGGCTCTTCCTGGATGGAATCCTTTTATTCTGACTGAGAATTGGATTACAATTCTTCAAAAGACCTAGAACAGTGGGGGACTTTGAGGAATTCACAGAACAGAAGTCATTTAAGTGGTTTTTCTCCAGTGTCTCCCATTTGCATGACTTAGTACTATTTATGCTTTAGAGAACTCCCAAAAGAACAGATGATGGCTCCTTTCCCTTGGGAATGTGTGGTCTAGTTGGAGGAATAAATGCTCCAGCAGTGAAATAAGAAGAGAATAAATAAGAAGGTTAGCTCATGTAGTGGGGCCTCACTGAAGCTGGATGTGCAGAAGCGAGGCCTTCCTGGAGGAAAGGGTCTGTGGGAGGTCCTGAAGGATGGGGATCCCTTAGCTAGGCCCTGGGGATGAAGGGCACATGCATCAGGTGGGACATGGGATGCGGAAGACCAGGGACTTCAGAAGCCGGTGGGGACTGGGGTAAGCGGCTCCCACCTCCCTCCAGAGAAAGTGCATGCTTCATGCTGGCGAATCTGTTCTGCATCTCGTGTTGGGCACCTTTTTCAGTCTTTCTGCTGTGCCATTTCTTCCATTTTCTTTTTCTTTTTTTTTTTTTTAAGATTTTATTTATTTGACAGAGAGAAACACAGCCAGAGAGGGAACACAAGGAGGGGGAGTGAGAGAGGGAGAAGCAGGCTTCCCGCCGAGCAGGAAGCCCGATGTGGGGCTGGATCTCGGGTCTCCGGGATCTTGACCTGAGCCGAAGGCAGTCGCTTAACCAACTGAGCCACCCAGGCGCCACCGCATTTCTTCCATTTTCTTAGAGGAACTCAGTGGTGTAGGATCAGGGCGGCTTTGCCAGGCATAATGGCTTGAACCACACTGCACATCGTGCTGTTGGAGGATTGTGGGCTCCTGGGCAAGAAGGCTGTAAATGGGTAGGAGCTTTAAAGAAAAGCTCTCAGTGTGGGGAAAGAGCCCCAGACCCAGAGAAGTGGTGGCAAGGCAAATAGCAAGGGGACTAGACCTATTGTGATCACTTTGTAGTGGATGCAAATAGAGAAACATTGTGTTGTGTGTCTGAAATACATATAACTTAGAGGTCAATCATACCTCAATAAAAATTTTTTAATTAAAAAAATATTAGCCTAGTGAGAATGGAACACTTTACCTTGATGTCAGCAGACTCTGCTGGCAAAAGAAGAACTTTCTTTTCTTTTTCCTTCCCTTTCCCTTCCCTTTCCCTTCCCTTTCCCTTTCCTTTCCCTTTCTTTTCCCTTTCCTCTCCCTTTCCTTTTACTTTCCCTTTCCCTTTTCCCTTCCTTTTCCCTTTGTTTTCCCTTCCTTTTCCTTTCCTTTTTTGACAGACATCTCCAAGCAGAGAAAAATCTATCCCACTGGGCCTGCCTTGTCAATGGAGGGGCTGACCTAGAGCAAGAGGGTGACTGGGATGTCCCCTTTGCTTCTTCCCAGAGCAAGAATTGATCCAATTAAGTATCCCTGGAGGGCTTCACCCCTAGCACATCCAGCTCAGCTAAACCTTTGAACCTGCAAGAGGAGTCTCCGGGCATTTCCCAGAAGGCTGCGATGCAATCAAGGGAATAGGGCTTATGGTCAAATGACAGTTTTGAGTGCTGGCTCCATCTCTGGGTGATACTGGGCATGCCTCAGATAGGTGTCCTTCTGGGCAGAATACCTACTCTATAGGATTGTTTTGGGATGAAATGGAAGGCAGGATGATGAGAGTTCTAAGCCGCAGCAGGTACCACGTGTGGCCCTTTCCTCACTGTGGCAGCAGGATATCAGCTCGCTGAGGTCCCTAGTCTCTTGGCTGGACTCTCCAACAAAAATTTTTTATTGAGGTATGATTGACCTCTAAGTTATATCTATTTCAGGCACAGGGGAGGGGTAGGGCAGGAGCAGGCATCAGAGGCCAGAGAGAGCAGTGGAGGGCCGGGCCAGTGCCCCTTGCAGCTGCTTGCTTCCCTCCCTTTCCACGGGTGTAGATGCCATCGAGTCCACTCTATCCATGCACTGGATGTGGTAAGATTGGAGGGGATTTGGGGCACCTGGGTGGCTCAGAGGATTAAAGCCTCTGCCTTTGGCTCAGGTCATGATCTCAGGGTCCTGGGATCGAGTCCCACATCGGGCTCCCTGCTCAGCGGAGAGCCCGCTTCTCCCTCTCCCTCTGCCTGCTACTTTGCCTACTTGTGCTCTCTCTCTGTCAAATAAGTACATTAAAAATCTTAAAAAAAAAAAAAATCAGAGGAGATGGAAAGACACTTTCCTTTCAGTGGGAGAAGAGTCCTGTTGACCAACAAGAGTGGCCATCTTTGCAAACCTGGAATTTCCAGTTTCACTCTCTGTCTCCGGGTGTGTGAGCATGGCTGTGGCACGAGGGAAAGAGGAAGCCTAGGAGAGCCTAGGTGACTGGGCAGGGAAAGAGGGAAAGTTGCTGAGAAGGTGTGCACACCCTGCTTTCCTTCCCTGCCCATCCCTCCCCACTCCCCAGCCCCTCTCCATAGGGGTGGTCATCGGTCCTGGTCCTGGAAATGTAGGTGTTGCTCAGTGCCCAGCTTTCAAGGGGAAGTCCCTGGGAGGCAGCTGTGGGGACCTGGCAGCTAGCAGCACGTGTGTCCTCTTTTATCATAAAAAATAAATTAGAGAGCAGCACCTGGTACACAGTGACCGTAGTGCTATTTATGACACATAGAAACTGGAAACTGACTGAACACCCGTAATCTGTGTGGTAATATGCCCACGTAGGGTATGGCTGGCTGTCAGGAAAACTTTAAAGAATTCTTTAAAATGTGATAAAATATTAAGAAGCCATAAATCTAATGAAATCTCAATTTGTTTTATTTATATCTTTCTGTACTTTAAAAATTGCCTACACTAAATGTGTATTACCCTTATCTTCACCAAAGCATTTTTTAAAAAGGAAACGATTTAAGATAAGCGGGGTTAGGGGAGGGTAATGAATAACGAAGGTCTGTTTGCAACTGTGTGACATGTCTGGTGCAGGTTGGCAGTGGGCTCCCCGTTCCCTTGTCCTTGAAAGAGTCACAGCTCGAGGCTTTCTCCCAGCTCCATGCATTCCCATTGCCATTCTGGGCTTCAGTTTTCCTCATCTCTAAAACGGGGATGACGATACCTGCTCTTTTCTTTCCTGCCGGATGAGATTTACAGATTAGCTTCTAAAGTGCTGTATAAACTGTAGCGATTGGTACAGATGCAAAGTGGTATTACTCCTAACATGTCGAACAATAAAAACCTGCTAAGGTGTGTGCTCGGCGAGGCTAAGCATGGCACGAGTTCACCACGGCCACTCCTATATACTGACCCGGCTTTTCCCAGCTGGGCTGCGGCCTGCACCTGTCCTCTGATTATATAAGTAGCTGGGTCATCTGGAGCCCCACATGGGCTGTACCTGTGGGGCTGCTTGATAATTGGGTGTACTGCTCTTCTCAGAGGCTGCCTGCAGCCCAGAAGCCCACTAGATAAGCATCTCCACTGGGCCCCAAGCAGAATTGACCATTAGAGGACCATGTTGGGTGGGCCCCAGCCATTACTGTCAGTTCTGAATGCAGTCCAGGCCTGCTTTCCAGGGCCACAGACCGTCCACGTGGGTCAGGGAGGCAGGGGCTGCCCCGGTAGAGGGGAGGTTGGAGGTTGAGATATGAGACACTTCCCAGGATTCCTCCTTCAGGGAAGGGAGGAGTGGAGATATCTGGGCCTGTCTAGCCTCCCCAGCCCTCACTCCTTCTTTGTATCCTCTTTTAAGACTTTTGATATGCAGGTCTGTAGTATGTCTTGTCTCCCAGGGGGGTTGGTCTCCTTTGGAGCAGAGCCTGTGTGCCTCACCAGCGGTGTGCATGTTGAAGCACATGGATGCTTTCTTTCCCTTCACTGAGGTCCATCTGATCTGCTCAGTTCCTCCTGAATTTCTTCTGTGTTGACTGGTTAGCATTTGATGCCTTTCCTCTCCTCTATAATAGATTCATATGCTTATCACCACTCCCTTTGGACAAACGTCAGAATTTACCCAAAACTTTGGCCACCAGAGTACCACCCAGCTTACGCATTTTTGCCACTCCTTTGGAATTGCCTGCAGAGCCAAAGACCAGTCTTTGGAGTACCTTTAACTGTGGCCAGGCCTTATCTCTGAGGGCACATTTCCTTCTTTCAAACAACCAACATCCATCCATGGCCAAGTCTGGTGACTAAAGGAGGTGGGCAGATGTTGATAGTATTGTTTGAGGTTGAAAATGAAGTGTGTTCTATGAAGTATTATGACTGCTTTTCTTATGTGGCTCTGAAATTAATTCTAAAAGGCCCCCCAAAATACTTAGAGCAATGGTTAGTTTCAGAAATAGACAGGGGGGGGTCCATCCTCTTAAGACCTGTGATCGCCGGCACAGAAGCCTGGGGGTTAGTAAACCCTCCAGGTGATTCTGCTGGAGGCCAAAGTTGAGAATCGCCGCTCTGCAAAAATGGACCAATACCCCACAGAGTTGAACTGAGTATCCAATGAGGTGGCCCATGAAAGGCACCTCGCCCCGGTGCTCCATAAATACCAGTTTCCTTTTCCTTCCATGAAAAACAAACAAACAATAAAAACAGAAAACAAACCTTTTGGTTTCAAGCTGACTGCTTTGCAATAGTGGTTGCCAGTGCGGGGTGCATATGGGAACCACATGGCAGGCTTTAAGATTCCCCAATGCCCCAGCTGCACCCCAGCCCTATTAAATCACTCTGAGTGTAGGGGTACGACCCAGGCATCGGTCTTTAGGGCTCCCCTGGTGACTCAGGTGAGCAGCCAGGATTGAGAAGCATCCGTGCTGGCTCTGCTCCGATATCATCCAGGCAGCCGTTCCTCCTACTCTCCAGCACCCGAAGCTGGTTTGCTCCTTCCTTTGGGCGGCTCTTATGCAGCGGCCCCACAGCCTCACAGAAGAGTCACAAGACCCCTTCCCAGTGGCATTTGACCTTCATTTCCTCCATTCACACTGCCCTGTGAATTGGCACCAGCTTAGAATTTCACCACCAACTCTCAGACTGGTCCGGGCTGGCTTAATTAGCTTCAATCTCCCTACCTGCTGAAATCCTTTCTACTTGTTGGCCAGCTCACCTTATAGGGTTAACAGGCCTAGTGTTACGGAACCGTGGTGGCCCACAGGCATTAGGCACAGAGTCCTCAGGCTGAAGGTCAGGTGAGAATAGCTAATTAAGGAAGAAGCCCTATGGATGCAGTTGGAGACACCCTGGGGGCCCCCGCACCAGGCCGTGCTCACCTGGAAGTCGGCAACCAGGACCATCTTGACCAAGAGCTGATAATGGTTCAGTTATCAGCTTGAGCCAAGCATGAAGCCAAGACCCAGAAGTTAAGGAGTCATTTGTAAGATAACAAAGCTCTGGACACAGAGGTCTTTCCTGGCTGGGTTGTGGCATAGCCCACTGGAGCTTGAGGTCAGTTTTGCTCTCTCTTCTGACTAGCTGCCTGGTCCTTGAGTGGTTGCTTCCCTTAGGATCAGATGTTTCAGAGTGTGAGTTTCCACCTTGGGGAGGGTAAGTATAAACTTGTGGATATGAACATGTCAAAGAAAAGACAGAAAAAAAAAAAAAAAGAAAAGACAGAAAGAGAGAGGAACATTCGTACATGCTGGACCTCCAGGCTTCAGGGAGTCACCTCAATGTACCCCTTCACACCCCAGCTTCGCAGTGATGAGGCCTGCATCTTTCTCAGGCCCACAGCACTGACCCCTTCTTTCTCCCCAACCCTATGCAAACTCGGAGAGTGCCTCTTAACCCTGCTGCTGAGATCCCAGCCTGAGTGGGTGCTCAGTTAAGGACAGAGAATCTTTATGTCACTGTGTCCTTTTCAAATCTTAACCCTCCCCTTCTCCCATGGTGTCCGTGAGCATCCAGTTTGTGGGCAAGTGTCTAACAGAGCAGAAAGCATGTTAGAAGTGTGCAATCACGGCAGTTTGCTTGCTGAGCAGTGGGAAAATCTTTGATCTTGGACCCAGAAGAATTCAGTTGGAGACAATGTCTTTTATCAAGTTACTGGATCTCTCTAAATCTCTGCCTCTTCATCTATGAAGTG
Organism: Spilogale gracilis; assembly: GCA_004023965.1. Classification (NCBI taxonomy): domain Eukaryota; kingdom Metazoa; phylum Chordata; class Mammalia; order Carnivora; family Mephitidae; genus Spilogale; species Spilogale gracilis. Next base: position 74,981 of record PITA01004236.1, read on the forward strand.
GGGATACTAGTTCCTATCCCTCAAGGTTGTTATGAGAAACAAATGAGATAGCTCATAGAGAGGGAGAAAGTGGATTCTGACCCTCAAGCGATGTAAGGGTGTGTTCCTTCTGGGGTCAGCTGAAATCCTGTCTCCCTGGGTAGCTGTCCATGACCTTGGGCAGACTAACTTGTTTCTTATCTTAACCGCCTCCACTGTTTATTGCCCATACGTATTTCTGTGGTTAGTGGAGGTGTTTCAAGTTGTTGGCTTCTCAACAAGACTGCATACCCCTCACAAGCAGGGTGCACCTTAACCGCTGTACTATTGCATGAGGCCCAGCATGGCGTTCAATAAATGCTTCTGGGTCTGCAAGGAGGAGACCGCTAGCCTGGGCCACATTTATGCTGGGTGTCCCATACACCAAATATGGTGCGTTCGGGACGCACCTGTGGTTGCAGGAGAGCAACCAAGAAAGGTAGGAGTCGGCACTTTGTAGAAAGAGCAATTTGGAGTAAGAAATAAATTTGAGTCTTTTCTGATGGTTTCAAAAACTTAAGATAAACCACTGTTTTGCAAGAAACCAGAGAATTCTAAAGTGCCATGTTTAGAATTGTCACACACACAAAAATGCTGGTCTGTTGCAGGCAGTTCTAGGACTTATCTTGGGAGAGAAAATAAAAACGCAAGTATTTTAGGAAATGAAGCTCATTGACATGAGAAGTTTCAGCAATCTAACACAAAGCCGTCCAGATCAGCCTGACCCCCAGTTACACCTCCAGCCCTGGGACGGCGTTGATTTGACGATGAAGAACAGCTGTTAGGGCCAAAACTCGGAACATGAGGGACACTCAGATTTGCCAGATGTCATGGTGGTTTTCATCTGTGGAGAGTTTTCATGTACTTCCAGCCCTCACACATTCATCTCCTTTGATCCTGACCAGTAAGATGTCCAAATCAGATGGTTATCTAGTCTTGTGGCCAGTACATCAAAACACCAGTCCTCCTGGCTTCCAGCCTCCTTTTCTACTTGCTACGGGGCCCAGTCTGTGGTAAACTGCGTGAGGAAGTGGGCTGTGGAGGCGAGCAAGGTCTTACCTTCACCCTCGGCGTTAACTAGGCTCGTTCTCAGTGTTGCTGATTAAAGGAGAGCAGTGTTACACATTTTTGTTCTTCCCACAGTCCACATTAGACAGAGATCTCTGGGCTGTGTCAAGGTTAACTAAATAATCTAATTAAAGTCTGCTAGCCCCAGAGGGCAACTGTAAAAACAAGGGAGCTAAAATGGAGTTCGTGGCTTTTAAAATAAGAGGCTGCCTGAGATTCTCAGTCTTTCTTTTTCTGAATATTAAGATGTTGTGGTTTCTTTATTTGTTGCTAATCCCGCTGTCTCCTGGGGGTAAGCAGGGGACAGAGCATTGGCCTAGGAGATGGATTCTAGCCCTTGCTCTGCCACCAATTAGCTGGATTGCCCTGGGTGAGTAACTTAGCCTGGTCCGGCCTCAGTTTGCAGATCTGTCGAATGGGGGCAAGAGCAATGCTGTCTTGCCCATCTGACATGCAGGTTGTGAAGATGGAATTAGACACAGAGCACCCATGTGTTGCAGGACCTCTAAGTGTCGGCTCACTGACCGCATGCTCTCCAAGGCAAACAGGCATTGGTTTTGTGACCTTGGGCGAGTTACACATCACGTCTGAGCCTCTGTTTCCTCATGTGTAAACTGTGCCCTCAGCACCTGCCATGTTGTCATTAGGATTATAGTGTTACCCATGTAAGGGCCTTGGTGCAGTGTTGAGGCACACAAGTAGGTGGGGATAAACTTCTGCATGTTCCAGGGAACGTGGTAGGACCCAAGTCTCGAGTGCTATTGCCAGACAGAGCATCGATTCCAGACTGCCTTTCCCCGTCCTGGCTCTCGGCCTTGTCTGTTCTTGCACTCCAAGGAAGGGGCAGCAGCAAAGCAAAGTGTGCCGGTAGACATTGGCATTCAGGTCGCAGCCTCTGCTGGGGATCCTTTCTGCCCGGGATCACTTCATCTAGGTGCCCTGGTGACTGGTCATGTGTTGACGATGCTTTTGTCAGGGAGCACAGGTTGGTGCTAGTAAACAGAATCCAGCGTCTTGAAGATGCTGGCTCTCCCTTACCTGCTCTCATAACAGACAGGTGTGACATGTACAGCTTTGATGTCCTGTCTCCTCCCAGCCGCCTTCCCTGTGCCAAGACATCTGCAAGCTTGAGCAGCTGCTTCTGCTCTAAGGTCAGAGGTCAGGATTCAATACAAATGAGAGGGGCTCCTGTACAAAGTACTGTTACGGCTGGGGTGTGGGAGGTGCCAGCAGAGTGCAGGTGGTGGAGTACGGGTGCAGGGCGGGGGTGAAGAGAATGCATGTGGGGAGAGCAGAGGAAACAGGAATTTGGGGAAGGAAAGAGCAAAGGGGAGAGGGGACAGAAAAAAACCAGGGAGTTGGATGGTCCAGGTTTTTTAGTTTTTCATTGTGTATGTGTGTGTGTGTTTTAATGAAGCATGTTGTAAAGTGAAACAGCCCCTCTACCCCAAATCGTGAGAGGTTTGAGAGCCATGTCAACATTCTGTGAATCCCAAAATACTGATCTTCTGGTCAAATAGTAGGTTGCAAGACCAAACAGGGAGAATCCATGGCTGGCTTTGGAAATCTCAAAAGGGAGGACAGAGGCAGTGAGCTGGAGCTGGTCGGAGGAGGCCTTGAGAACCAAGAACTGCATCAGACAGTTTATTGAAAAATAATTTTTTTTTTAGAAAACATGTTTATTAAACAAGAAAGACAGGTTATTTATAAAAACATAAGGAAATACAAGTACTAAAGAAACAATACTAATCCTCCCTAGCCTCACTGATGGATAAAAGCCTGGATTCTGGGACCCACCAGCCTGGCACAAAGCCACTTCCCCACTTACCTGCCCAAGAGCTGCAGGTGAATGGCCTCGCCCTTGTACCTCTGTTTCCTCATCTGACATTAGAGACGACAATAATACTACTTCCAAGGGCAAGTGTGAGAATTCAGGAGGCTAATGTAGTAGTGCTTAAAACAGCTCCTGGAATACAGTAAACACTATATATGTGATAGTTATAAGAATAATAGTTATTTTTATTTTACTTTATTTCTAGACTTCTTCGTATGTAATCTATAGGAAGTATTATGTAGAATACCTGTTTTTCTATAAAAATAGGTGATACCATACTCTCTAGTACAAACATTTTTACTCTCATCATTTTTTTCATGGACAGATTTGTTATTAATATTAGCTAACCTTCATTGCTTACAGTTGGGATATACCTATGGTAAAGACTTTAAATAAACTATCATGTCCAATCCTCACAATAACTCTGTGAGATAAGTACTATTATTACCATCATAAAGAGGAGAAGACAGAGTCTGAGCAGTTTCAATAAATGATGTGTACAGAGCTGGCGAGTGGAGAAGTTAGAATTGCAGTCCAGGCAGGAGGGCTTTTGAACTTGTTTGTGTTAGTCCTTATGAGGAGATTTAGGATTGCTCTAAGATTTCCTGCAAGAGGCAGGTTTGGGTGTGTGTCATCTTTCCCTCTGTCCTGCAAAGAGGAAAGTAAGTGTGAGACAGGCTGCTAACCTAGCTGGGAGGATGAGAGCGAAAACGTGTTCCCACCCATTCCTTTTTAACCCTTGCCAGCCGTGCACTGTGCGACAGCAGACTGACAGATGTCCGGCTCACTGTTTCTTCCTGGGGCGCTAATGGCTTTTCCAATTTCTACTGTGGAGATCACTCTCTGATACAAAATGGGATTTAAGGTCCAGTCCTGGGCTTCATGTTTCCTAAGTGCGTTTTATCCAGAAAGAGGGACTTGAAGCAGCTCATTCTCCAGGGCCGTTGCTACAGCCTCCCCACTCTTCCCTCGCCATCCCGGGGTCCTCACCCCAGTCCTCCGGTAACCCAGGACCAAGCGGCAGGCATTGTCAGCTGATGAGTTGGCAAGTCCATGCTCCAAGCCCCCGCACGCGAAGCAAACCACGGGCGTGGAGAGGAGGGAGGCAGTCAGAAGCACAGACACACGAAGGCAGGGCTGCGGGCTAGAGCAGAGGCCGCGTGTGCTGGACAGCAGGGGGAGCCGCGTCAGCTCCACGGGAAGGTCTGGCTGCACCACAGTTTGGGGTCCCGGGGATGTCTTGACCAGGGGCATGAGAGGATGACAGTGACATTTCAGGAACTAACCCCGCCTCTCTTCATTCAGGAGTAGCTCGGAGAGGAGGAAGGAGAAGTCCCGGGATGCCGCCAGGTGTCGGCGGAGCAAAGAGACGGAGGTCTTCTACCAGCTGGCCCATGAGCTGCCCTTGCCGCACAGCGTGAGCTCCCACCTGGACAAAGCCTCCATCATGCGGCTGGCCATCAGCTTCCTGCGTACACACAAGCTCCTGTCCTCAGGTGAGCCCGCAGTCTCCCCCAGCTGGGGCCCACGGCGGCCACCCGACAAGCACGTTCTTGCCCACAGGAGGCCCCCCATGGTGCAGGAGCAGGGAGGCCCCGGGAAGGGCTCTGCAGAACCTCTGCCCACATGGAGGCCAGCACTAAGGCTTCGTTCCTTCACTCTGAACCCCTCCTTTCCAGCAGTGACCTGTGCAATGCATACAGCCATGGGGTGCAGAGCAAGGATGGGACTAAGGGAGTACATGGCCACCCGGAAGATGAGGGCAGCCGGGGCAAGAGGACGGGGATGGCTGGCGGGAGGCACTTTCGCCAGCTTCCCACTTGCCCAGCCAGTCCCCAGACCCACACTCCAATCCAGAACGTGTCTTTAGGAAGCACTTTCACACTTATCTTCCAGCTACCTTCTCCAGAAGGGCAGCGGTGTGCCCATGTGCCCTTTTCCCTCTTACTAGCCAGCATGCCACACAAACCCTGTGGTGTCTTTGCTCTTGGTTTCCTCGCCTGTAAAAAGGGGTTAACAGCACTTATGGCACAGGGCATCTGTGAGAAGGAGAAGAAGAGAAGTCTGCACCGCCCCTGACCCGGCCAGACTCCCTCGCGCTGCGTAGTCTCTGGCGGACCCCAGCCTTCCCACATAACCAGCTGATTTTCACCCTCCCTGGTATCACGGGGACTCTCAAGTTCACAAAACGTTTTCTTTTTTCCCTTGGAGTTCATAATCTCCAAAAAACCATTTCCTGTTATTCCTGACCAGAAAGAGGCAGCCTGGGGACTTTTCCAGTTTCAGATCCTATGTGACAGTCCAGTCTGGTGTGTCAGTTTCATAAGGAAACTGGGCGGCAGGGAGCACCTCTCCCATGAGGCAGGTGGCCGCGTCCCAGCCGGGGAGCCTGACAGAGGAATGTTCTTTTTATGGTTGGTTTTCGGTTTTCCTGAGTGAGCCTGGTGCCTTGGAGCTGGTTGACTCTGCCATCCTGTTATGAAGTGGCTATTCTGGGAGAGAAACCCGGAGGAGAGGGAATCCAGCACGAGGTGGGGAGGCTGGACCGGCGTGTGCTATTCTGGGCGCTGGAGCACAGGAAGGATATGGGGAAAGAGAGACCCCCTGAGCTCTAAGGGTCGGAGGGCTAACTCTGTAGTGCAAATGTAAAGAGTGTCAGAGAGAGCAGACAGAGGGGAGAACTAAGGGCAAGGGCACGCTCTATAAATACTTTCAAGGAAACAGTGCCAGCAAATGGCAGCTTTGTCATAGATGCGACTGAAGGAGGGAACAGTGGCCTGGAGACACCATCAGAGGGCACATGTGTACCTCTTTCTTTAAAGAGGCTTCTCTCCCTGGACAGGTGAGGGCAGTGTCTGGTAGTGTTGGCATCATTGTTACATATAAAGAGTCTGCAGTGGAGGACTTAAGGCCTGGACAGAGACCCTGTCCCCAAACTCAGAAGCATCTCTCCAACTTCCCTGTTATGTCACTTGAAATTCTACTGTTAGACATGAATGCCTTTGGGTAAATCATTTCCTCCTTCCAGTACAAGCCCTGCTCCTCCACTAACAGAGACCCCAAAAGGAGTAATTCATGCATCCAGGGACACCTCTCTGATCAAATTTGGACTTGTAGAACGTTGGAGAGTGATGAAAAGTGAGCTACAAAAATGTTAAGGTTGCTCCAAGTTGCACAGTTAGCATGTGGTGAATCTGTACGTGGAATGCAGGTCCTTTCGAATCTGCGTCTATGAGAAGGACGGGCATGGGAGGGCAGTAGCATTCTACAGACCTGGTCAAGCAAAGACGTGGATGAGGGCTCGGTGTGGAGGGAAGAGGAGGGTTCTTCCTTACCAAGAGAACCAAAGTCGAGCAGAGGCATCTGGGAACCAGCCCAGAGCAGTGGGGTATACAGATGGTCCTCACACGTTCAGTGAGTTGTCTCCATCCTTTCTCTTGATGTGCGGCATTGATTTCCATGCTCTCTCCCACATGATCACCCTTCTCAGTGGTTCCAAGGTTGGCTTGGAGACAGCCGTGAATCAGAGGCTGGGTCCCCTGAGCATGTCTGCCTGCCTGTGTGCCGGCGTGAGCCCCTCACATGCCAGCCCCACCCCAGGACATAGGACCCCAGCGAGACAGCACGCATCCCCGCTAGGGAGGCTGTTGCAAGTTGTGGGCACCAACTGCCTGCCCTCTGGCTGGGTTTGGCCCCAGACTGACAAGGTCGTCTGTGTCCTGAGGAGGGAAGTGACAGAAAAGGATAAGAAGGATCTACATTTGGCCATCTGGCCCTGGTGTCCTAGATGGAGCCTTTCTCATAAAACACACATCACCTAGGGCGGGAGGAGGACGTGGATGACTTTTCAACACCCGCTTTCTCTGCCTTCCCTTCGGTCCCGCCACATGTTCTTTAGACCAAGTGTGGAAATCATTTTCAGGAGTTGCATGTGAGCGAGGGTCTTGATTTTTTTTTTTCTTAGATCACATTTTGCTTTTTTAAAACATGCAATCCAGTGGGAAGGAGTACAGGACTTATGGGCAGATAGCCCCTATCTGCAGCCTCAGTTGCACGGCCTTCTTTATGAGTTTGTGAGACTCTCTTCACTCTCTGAGCTTTTCTTTGTCATCCACATAAGGCAATACCAGTCCTTTCCTTGCAGTCCTATTTGAGGAGGGAGAGAAGTGGCTCGAAAAGCCCTTATCCTCTTGCCTGCCACATATGAGGCTCTCTGTAAGTGGTAGCTTAGAAATCAAAGTTCTGATGAGTAAGCAAATTGATTTATACTAAGTATAGGCTTCTGGAGAAATGATGTCCGCAGGAACCCTGTGGAAACCCGCACTCGCACTGTCTTCTTACCCACCGTTCGGCAGTGCCTGTCAAAATGCAGAGTAGCCAAGTTTTTCCAACTCAAAACAAACCACGGATTCATCACAAAGGTGAGCACCAGGGCTGGCTCACTTTAAAATCGGAAATAGCTGCTTGCATACCTCAGAGTTCAAAAGGCTAAAAAAGACCAGTTTTTGCTTTAGAAAAAGTTTCTTCTTTACTTAGTAACATGCTTCCCTTTGATTTTCACAGTAGGCTGTTCTGTGTGGGAATGTTGGAGAGGAAATCTCAGCGCTGAGATTCAGGCTGCGAGTCGGGGCGGCCGATTGAGATTCATATCACAGGAAACAAACTGAAACAATAGCTTTATGATATTAGGCTCCGCGCTGGGCCGAGAACAGAACCCACTGACGGGAACATCAGTGGAAATACCACTTGATTGTCTTAAATCCTCTTTCAAGATGAGCGCCACAAACCACGACCAAATGAGGCTCACTTCTGCATTCAGAGGGCATTAGACAGCAGTAAATACACAAAATTTGTTTTTTACTGTAAAATTGATTTTTGGCCTCCCCAAACTCAGACGTGGTGAAATCTGATGGATTTTACACGATTGCTAGAGGTCATTGTGTAGCAAGTTTTCAAAAGAGGAATGTCGGGTTTATACTGATGTGTTGGCATGAACCAATTGAATCATTCATGCTTTGCCCCACTCACCTTCCAAATCATGGCCTTTTTCAGTCCTATTTGGAGAGGAGCTGAGAGGCAGATTCATGCCAGGATGTTAATGACTCCCAGAGATACTGACCTTGTTCAAATCACTCCCTTAATTTTAACCAAAAAAAGTCGGGTCAATCAGCAAGTATTTGCTGACCCCAGCCCTGTGCTATGTCTTATAAAGAGTATGCAAAGAGGTAAGATAGGATAATAAGTTATGTAAAGGACAAAGGAATGGATCTCTAATGGTGGACTTTCCAGGCCCTTGGGGGAAGCCAGCAAGATCAGGTAAAACATAGTGCCTTCTACCAAAGGTGGGAGGGTCGCCCATGCCTGCTACTGGGGAAGGGCAGCTAGGGGTCTACAGGCCTCAAAAAGCTGGAGCAAGGAGTCACTTCTACAAAGAAAGCCTCTGTAATGGTACCTAAGTGGAGACTAAACCAGGAAGATCATATCAGCACAGTTTTAAGAATCATCAAAGAACTTATCAGAGGGGGAGACAAGGAGGGGAGATGACTGTCTGCTGGAGTAAAGACGGATCTTGACCAGCAGGGCCTTCTCACAGTCTGGTCTCAGAGACCTGGTCCAGAACATCTGCCCTGCCACCCGCTGCCCTGCCCACTCACCCCAGATGCCCGGCTCCTGCTGCCCATGGGGTCCTGCCCCACATGGGTGGTGCCGCCTGAAGGAAATGAGTGGTGCTCCGGAAAAAGTGCTCCGAAACCTCAGCCCGCGCATATCCTGGCTGTGGGGAGTCGTCATCAAAGCCTGTTTACTGGGGCTATTTTTAGCATTAAAGAATCTTGTTGTGTTCCCCGGGCTAAGCTTGCTTGGTCTTAGCACAGCACCTCTGATTCCAATGGCCTGCCCCTCTTCTGAGGGGCCAGATCCTGGTGAGTCCTGGAAAGCAAGTAGTTCAGACCTAGAGCCCACAGCTATTTAGAGACCCCACTGGGGGCTTCTCGAGCATCTACTGTGGCTCCTCTTTATTTAGCACCAAAGATTTCTTCTGGATTGTCGTGTGATCTTGTGGTGGCCTAGCTTTGTCTTCCCCACTGGTCTGTAGGTTCCTTGAGCAAAAAGGAGGCTCTAACACTCTTCAGTGTCCCTGATGCTCCCTAGGACAGGGCTGAGCACACAGGGACACTCGTTGACTGATGGCCCGCCTTGCGCAGGGCAGACACATTGTAGGAGTATAGTAATGGCATAGTGAATAGGTGAGTATTCTAGGTGCCTGGCACTGAGATGGAGGTTAAGGATGCCGTAGGGAAGACCTAATGCTCCCAAGAAAGTGCAGGGGAGGATCAGAAGGTGATAGGCATGCACCCCTGGCCCCTCAGGTGAGGGTCTGCCTCCGGCCCTGCCCTTTTCACCCTCAGCCCCAAGCTGACAGCGAGTTGGCCAGAATCCCCCAGGAGGAAAAGCAGGTGCTGTAGGAGCAAATAGTTCCATAGAGGAAAGAGGCCAGGTTGTCCCAGGGGTCCCTTGGGGCTGGCCCGCAGGCTTCCTGGTCCTCTAGCCATTGTGACTTTAGTTCCAAGATGTTCTGTTTCCATTCGTGGTCCCTGAGCGCCCCTCTCCCTTCCTCCCAGAGGCTGGCTGGCCAGCTGCTCTTGCCGTTTCACCACCTCCTGGAAGCAAGTGTACTGGGCATGGATGGAAACCAGTTTGGCTGGGTTGGAACTGTTAAAAACAGGAAATTTTAAGCAGAACTATTTTCTCTGGGCCTAGTTAACCCAAACAGGGTTGTCTTGGGATTACACCAGATTTTGAGGTCAGTGTTGCCACTGAGATCAAAGAAATTGAAGAGAAAAAAAAAACCTTCTCAATAGGGCAGAACTCACAGGGCTGGCCCTCGCTGTCTAGAAACGGTTCTCACCTAGCCGGTGGGATTTAATGGTGCTGGAAACCTCTCCTCACCCATCCCCCAAGCAGGTCCCCACCTGCCAAACCAGTTGGATTTTCCCAGCATCAAGGGTCACTCACAGGACCTTGAGTTATGGCGGTGACTGTCAACCTAGGGGCCTAGGTGCACCCACATCACCTGGGAACTTGTTAGAAAAGCAGATTCTCGCCCCCCCCCCCAGACCTCCTGAATCAGGGCCTCTGGGGAGGGGCTCATTCAAGGCCCACTTCGTGAGTATGTTACCTGTGCAGTCCCGCAGGGCTCCACACTCAGAGGGGCCCTGGAGATGGTTAAATTTTTCAGTAAGACTCCTGGCCCCCCATTTCCCCACTGGGACGTGGGCAGGGGCCACACCCCCACCTGGACTCAGACTCATCATCGTCATTTCAGCCGACTAGTTGGTTGGCTAGGGTGTGAAGAGGAAAGAGTTTCCTTCCTTTGTTCCACCATTTTCGCAAAACAGGCAGGCAGTCACCAGGGTACTGATCTCTGTAGGCCAACTCTTGGCTCTGAAGGCAAGTGCATCCCTGGATGGGCCTGCTCTCTTCCTCCGTGACCCTGGTGCATTTGCCAATTCCATGTCCTGAAGGTAGCTGGTCCCCAGGGGCACCGCTGAAGCCCTTTGGTAGAAACGTCTCCTACTTTGGGTTTGTTCTTCTTGAGGAATAACAGCATATAGCCCAGAGCTTAAATTTAGGGGCTCAAGGAAAAGAGAACCAAATAAACTCCGTGCCCTCTCAGAGGAACCTCATTTCACAGTATGCATGCATTTTTTTTTTCAAATGGCCCAGATATCTAATTGCATTTTCCATTCCCTAGAACAATCTTGAGTTGGAAGATGCCTTTTCATTAAGTAAATATTAACTTTTATAAGGGACAAATTGCTCTCTGATCCCCTTGTTCTATGAATTAAATGAGGTCTACTTAATGTGATTTTTTTGCTGGATGAATGCAAATTTTGTGAGTAAAGGTATGCTTGGAGCTAAGTAATATAGTAGAAAAAGCAGGGCAGAAATAAAGTCTACCGCCTGGGGACAACAGCCAAGGGCCTGGGGCCTGAGAACTTTGTTTGGGGCAAGAGCTGAGTCTACATTTTGCCAGCTCTGTTGTGGCCAGGCCGAAGTGTACTTGAAAGATGAGGGCGACTCACAGTGGTTGGGTGAGGGGTGGGTGCTTCGCCAGGTCGCCCCCAGCAAATGCTTCTCCAGCCTGCCGTGAGCACAGTGGCCTGGTCATGTGGTTCTTACCCCTCTGGTCTTCAAGTCTCTGTGCAAGCCATCAGCATGCCTTCATCAGGTGATTTTCCCCAAAGTAGTGCTCTGAGATGCTGCTGCTCAGATGCCACACCCAGCCCAGCAGCCCGGTTCCTGAGCCTGGGAAATGAAGCTCCTCTTTGGCCAGATGGCTATCTTCTTAGTCCCCAGGGAGGGAGCTTGCTCCAAGCTCTACCACTTTCATGTTTGCCCTGTGTCTGCCCCACCCAACCTGGCCCAGAAGGTTCTTAGGTTTTACAGAATGAGTACCTGTTTTTCATGAGCCTCTTCAAATGCCCTTTTGTGGAACAGATGTCTCTGGCCACCTCAAAGGGACCCCCTCTCCCTCTGAACCCATGAGCACTTACTGTTTGCACTCCTCTTTGGTCACCCAGCTCTGCTGCCCCTGAGTTTTTCCTTAGATTTGTGTCTCTCTGTGCCACACATCCCATGTCTAGGCTTTGAGCAACTTTAAGGCAGCGACAGTATCCTAGAGGGAGAAGAAGGGAAGAAAAACCACAATGATTGGTGGTGTTTGGGGTATTTCAAATACTTATTTAATCCTTAGGATTCAAAAAGATGGAAATTATCATTTCCACTGGGCTAATGAGGAAACTAATATTCAAAGAGTTCAATAGTGCAAGCCATAGGCAATTTGGATGGAACCTGTGTCTATTTGACTCCAAAGCCCGTGAACAGTTAGGAGTGTATCTGCTGAATTCAGCTGCCTGAGCCCACTGACCAGAGTCTTTACAACCTCAGGCAAATGACCAACTGCGTCTCTCTAAGCCTCTTCTATACGACAAGACAGAGAATAGTACCCACCTTACAGGCATTGTAGAAAGCATACAGTGCGGCATACAGTGAGCTCAGTGCGGTACCTGATGTGCAGTCATTGCTCAGTGAACATTAGCGGCAAAGTTCTGGTCCTGGTACCACTATGACTGCCATCACATCGTGACGCCTGCTGCCAGCCTTACCTATAGACCCAGCAGGATGCTGCCAGGACAGCCTCACCACCTGCCAAGCCCCGTTGGGGTGTCCTCTGTGTAGTGGTGCTTATCAAATGTCTGCTGCTTGGGCATGTGCTAGACACTTAGATTGGCGGTGTGCATTTCCAGAAAAGTCCACGTAATGCCTTTGAGGCATCACTGCCAATGTTCTTCCATCAGTCACATCTGTCTTAGTGCCTCACTCACGTAAGCCATCCCCCCTTCCTTTCCAGTTTGCTCTGAGAATGAGTGTGAAGCTGAAGCTAACCAACAGATGGACGGCTTGTACCTGAAAGCGCTGGAGGGCTTCATTGCCGTGGTCACCCAAGATGGTGACATGATCTTTTTGTCGGAAAACATCAGCAAGTTCATGGGACTCACACAGGTGACATCCTCCTCTGGCTCTTTCAGAAAAGGAAAATGTCTCCATTTGGGGGTACAAATGAGTGGAGGGTTCTGGCCACATTCCTCCTGACCTCTCCCTCCCTGTGCCTGCCCTGCTTCTCTCTGACCTCAGGCTGCAAGCCTCAGGAGTGCAATCCCAGCCTCTGGTGTGGGGGTGGGCCTCGCTGGTGGACAGCTCTGCTGGCTAGATCAACAGGCCGACCCTTGGGAATCAAGTCTCTGTCATTAGTGGCAGTCCTCTGTTCGGTCTGCCTGTCTGTGGACAGCGCTGGATTGGGATACAGAGGACCTACTAGAGTCTGCTCGGCATCCCCAGCCTAGCAGGTGGCTCAGCGCCTCTTGGAGACCTCCTCAGCAGCAGGGGTGCTGAAACCCGGCCTTGTTTTTCAAACAGGTGGAGCTAACAGGACACAGTATCTTTGATTTCACTCATCCCTGTGACCATGAGGAGATTCGTGAGAACCTGAGTCTCAAAAGTGGTAAAGTATTCTTCTGTGTGTTTCCTTCCTTCTAACACCACCTGGGAGGGAGGGGACCTGCATTCCCTTTATCTACAAATGTAGGGTTGATGGGCCAGGATCATCATGATCCAGAAAATAAGTGGCATCCATATAAGATCCAGCAGAGCTTGTGGCATGAGCTGGAAGGCCCTGGAAGGACCGGTACGCAGAACTGTCTCCAGCTGGCCCTTCATGGTCCTTGATGCCACACTAGGAGGCCATCCTCTGGGTTAGCACACCGCCTGAGAGGTCTCACCGCCTCTGCCAAATGGCATCACCTAAACCACTATACTCGTCTATGCCCAAATGTTCATGAAACCCGTTACTCTTGCCTGTCGTTGTGTAACCAACCGCCCAAAACATGGTGGCTGAAACAATCATTGTATTACCTGTCATGACTGTGGGTTCTGTGGGCAGTTCTTCTGTTCCATGCAGTATCGGCTGGGGCTGCCATTGTCTGCGGGCCGTACGAAGTGGAATGACCACGATGGCTCCCCCGCACCTCTGGGACCTTGCAACCAGGAGCTGGAGGCTGAGACTCAGTTCCTGGCAGGGCTGGATCTCTGTCTCACTCCATGGAGTTCCAGAGCCCCTCCCTCTCCAGACCTCTGACATGTCTGCTCAGGGCTCCCAAAGTGCCAAAGTAGAAGCTGCCAGACATTCAGAAGGCTGGGTCCTGAGACTGGCCCAGCACCCCTCTGCCCCTTTCTGTTGTTAGAGGAAGTTATAAGCCAGCCCCTGCTCAGTGTAGGAGGGAAGTGCACAAGGCCATGAATATCGGGAGGCACACATGACTCCCTGGGGACACCTTTGGAGCCTAGATGCCTTGGGAGCCAAGGAACGAATCTGGTCTCCTGGTAATAAGACCCACAACAGGTAGTTTTTGATGGAGAAGAGATTGATAAGATCTCATATACTGTACCTAAATATGGGGGTTATCCAGTAGATGCCCGTGAATGGCAGGGCCCACATAAGCAGAAAGCACTTTCCAATGACCGTTGGAGCTGCTGCTTCCATCTCTTGTCCCTGGGGACCTTCAGGCAAAGGCACGAATGAGGGTATTGTCAAGGGGACTGTAGCTTTGAGAGGAAGTGGGGCTCAATGACTTTCACAGTCCCTTCCAAACTAGAGATTCCAGCATGGTTCTGAGCAGACTGCACCCACTTCTGTCCATCTCCTTTTCCACCTCTCACCTGTGGCTACCATGGGGCGCATGCTCGTCCGGCCTTGAGGCCGTGGCTTCTACACCGAGCTGGCAAGTCTGGGCTTTTGTTTACGCAAACACTGCAGAAGCAGGTGCGCCCTGCCTTGGGACAGTCGGAACCCACAAAGGGTGGCAGGAAGGCCCCCGCCCCACCTGGAGCTCTCCCCCAGCCCCTCTCCTCTCCTACGTCGAGGCCTCAGGCCACGTGGCTCCTAGACTACATGGGCTGCAGAGCTCTCCATGGGGCTCTTCTCTGTCCTGCTAAGAAATCTCATCTGCTTCTATGAGGCAGGGATCATCAGACTTTCTGAGCCTCTTTCTAAAGCATGTTCTGGAAGCCTACAAAAATCAGAACATCTCTTCTTCTCTACTCCAGAAACTCTTGTGGCCCTTCGGGTTCTCAGTCTAAGTTCAGCCACTGACCTAGTCTCAGTCTGACCGTGAGACCTCATCCAGCACGCTGCTGCATTGCCCTGTTGCTCGGAGCCTCTCCTTTTAGATGAGTGGTATTGAACCAGGCAAAGTCTAGGACCTTCCAGCTCTCAAGTCCCATGATTCATAGCATGATTCTACTCTACTTATCTGAGTAGAACGGTAGGTCTCTTGGTCTGTGTGCCAAGGACACAGGATCAAACTCAATGAATCAGCCAACCCTCATTAAAGGTAGCAGCCTGAGTGGACTCATGATCTGGAAGCAAAGGGTTAGTGTGAACATCAAGAGGAAGATAAGACCATGGGGCAGATTGTGGAAGGCTTTGAAGGCCTTGTGGAGGGCCTTGAACTTTATCCTGAGAAAGAGGAGAGCTTTTGAAAAGTTTCTGAGCAGGGATGGGGTGATCTGGAGATGGAGATATGTCTAGAAAGATTAATCAACTGGCCGAATGGGAGAGAATCCAGAGGTTAGCAAGTTAGGCCACAATAGTAACGCATACTCATAACCACAAACAAATCTCTCTGGCCCATTTACTCCCAGCACCTGAACCGGTCTTCAGGGTAGGTCCAAACCCTGGGAGGCAAGAATTTCTCATGATATGTAGGCTCCCCTGTGAAAATTAAAACTGGAAGGAACATCATTAAGTTTTGGACGGGTGGTTTTATAGTCATGATGGAGGAATGTTCTTTTTTTAAAAAAAAAAAAATGATTCACTTTCTCACTTTCTTTCTCTTATTTAGCAGACTGTCCTCTAGAGATGTTTGAGATAGATTCAGAGATGCCAAAGTTCATGGACACAGCTTTGTGGGGATACATCTGTCAAATAAATCATGATCCTCTAGAGGTTTATAGAGGGCTGTGACTATTGGGGGGAGGGGAGAAAAAGGCTCTGGCTTGTTCTGTGATGCGGGCCAGGGAGGAGTGCACCTGGGAAGGTCCAGGCTGGAGGTGGTGGTGGTGGAGGCAGAATTTAGGCATGGACAGGGGGGACTCAGCTGGCACTTACTGCATTCATTACTATTTTACAGTAAGTGGGGAAAGCTCTGAGTGAGCAGGCATTGGGAGACCATCAGGAAGGAGGCTGAGTCATTTGTCTCCGTGATTTATATAATTCTAGCTGAGAAAGGATCTGATCCATGTTGTGTTCATCCTCAAAGTGAACTTGCTCACCAAAACAGGGGGCGTGGGTCAGCGGTCTCTCATGAGCCTTGACACATGTCAGTTTAGGGAGAAAGCTGCTGGGGCAGTACCCCAAATGCAGCTGTGGTGGGTTGAAGACAGGGCACCAGAGGGTCCATGTTCATGAGGGATAGAACCGAAGACCAAACAGAGGTGTCTGAGAGACCTTTCTAATCCGAGAGGTTTATCCCCTTGAGGAGATGGTGGTGTCACCCAGGCTGTCCCTTGGACTCCCTGCTAGGGAACACGAGCCTGCCCCAGGAGACACCGGCCCAGATTCAGCTCCCAGTCCCTCGTTTCCTTGCCACTGTGAAGTGAGCACTGACATATGCTAGAAGCAGGAGGAAACAAAACATTTGAAACAGCCCTCAGGAGCTTAGACTCCAATTGGGGAAACAAGCTAGAGATGACAAAACATTAGTCCCTGGGCCGTGATGATGTTCAGAATTCACAGCAGGCCGCAGGCGCTAAGGGAGCAGACCCACGGGACATAATAAACAAGGCATTCCCCAGAAAAATGGCACCAGGGCGACTCTTCTGAACACAAACCTAAAACCACAGTCAACCGGTGCTCTCCATCCTTCCCCACACAGGCTCTGGTTTTGGGAAGAAAAGCAAAGACATGTCCACAGAACGGGACTTCTTCATGAGGATGAAGTGCACGGTCACCAATAGAGGCCGGACCGTCAACCTCAAGTCAGCCACCTGGAAGGTAGGACGACATCAGGCCTGGGTGGGAATCCCCTCCCCCACCCACTCCCAGCTCCCCTCCCCCACCCCGAGACCACGCTCTGTGGCCCCGCGTCTGACCTTCCATGGCTGGTCTCCAGGTCTTGCACTGTACTGGGCAGGTGAAGGTGTACAGCAACTGCCCCCCTCACAGTGGCCTCGGCGGCTACAAAGAGCCCCTGCTCTCCTGCCTCATCATCATGTGTGAGCCTATCCAGCACCCGTCACACATGGACATCCCCCTGGACAGCAAGACCTTCCTCAGCCGCCACAGCATGGACATGAAGTTCACCTACTGTGATGACAGGTGGGGGCCTGGGAGTGTGGGTGCCATGGCTGGACTATCTTTCCTGCCTCTGTGTGTGTGTGTGTGTCCGGGGCAAAGGTATGGGTCTGAGGCATGGATCTTGCATTGCTGGGTACGAGGTGGTGGGCGTGTGTCATCCCAGCAGTGCAGCTGAGGGGCTCCCGGGGCCGTATCTGGTGATTTCCCATTGAGGGAGTGTCAGAGGCTGACCAGACAGTGGAGCTGTTCTGCAGTGTAGCTCACTGTTAACTGTGGCGGTGTGCACGCAGTCCTCCGCAGACGCAGCAGGCTCCTAAAGAAATTTCCAGGCCAGTCTCCTGGCGCCTCCTTCTGCACTTGCAACTCAGAGGCCCGCTGGGAGCTTCAGGCTGTGGCCTGGAAACTGCCCGACAGTGGCCTGGCTTCCACTGTTGTCTTCCATTAATGAGCTCTTCCCTCAGCCTTCACTCCTTCTATGTCTCCTCCACTCCAGCCACTGCTCTGCCTCATTTTGAAGGCTTTTTGATGAAGGAAGTTAGCTAGATTCTAAGCCCCCACACCAGCCCCCACTGGAAAATCTCCTGTGGGACAGTGAGATGGTTCAGAGTATCGACTCTGGTGAAATGACCTAGGCTCAAGTTCATGAGGAAATGTTTGGTTATTCTCACTATAAGCTGTTCTGTATTATAGAGCTGTAGAAAGAGTGCTAAGACTGCATATGCCCCTCTTCAGAGTTGGTCTCCACTCGAGGCAAAGTCCCAAGGACTTGTGTGAAGGGATCCTTGAGGCATCCCTTTCCCCCTGTTCTGACCACCGTGGTGCTGGGACCCAGGCTCTTAGAGGCAGCAGGTCATTCTCTAAGTAGAAAGAAGTTCTCTTACCTCATAGGGAGAAAATGTCACATATGAAGACTTTTGTCATGAAACTGACACAACTGGCATTGATTACAGTGCTTAACAATGTTATTGGGATCGGGAAGAAGACTAGAGATAAAGATTGTTCCAAAGGCAGGCACTAGAGAAATCCATCCTGTGGATTTCCATCTTCCTCCTCTGATGGAGGCTTCAAGTGAACGCTGTGGGCAGAAGACATCCTTCTGTAATGTGTACCCCTCTCTAGGCTCTTGAGATGGCATGAGAAATCCCACTGCGTAGCCCACAGGTCCAGCTTGAGGATCGGGCCCACTCTGGACGCCTTCGGCATCCAGCCCAGAGCGGCAGCCGTAGTGCTGGGGACGGTGTGAGCCCCGCTCACAAGCACTGGGAAGACCCTGTAGAAAATAACCTATCATCTCTCACTAATAGAAGATAGGGATTTTTTTTTTTTAAACCTTAAGACCTTGATTCTTGTTGAAAGGAAGAAAAAAAAATCTCTGTAAAGTGTAATCTGAGGTTGTCCTCCACTCATTACCTTGCTTTGAATGAGTTTCAGGTCATTTCCTGAAAGCAATGCTTCTTGGGATAGAAGAGGGGACAAAAACAGAAACTGTCCCAACCATGGGGGAGGAGGAAGCGGCTGCAGCATGAGGACACCCTTGTGCGGACTGCTTGCCTCTAGGAGGAAGCGGCTGCAGCACGAGGACACCCTTGTGCGGACTGCTTGCCTCGTCTAGCTCAGGGCTTGCAGCGGAGCCGATACTGGCGTGGAGGAACCTGTGATTTCGGGCTTTGTGACTCAGTGTGGAGGTGATACTGTGTCTCAGTGCTGCTGGACCATTGCATTTTCAGCAGAATCTTGCCTTTCAAGAAACCTAATTACATGGCCCGAACTCAGAGTTCATTGGTGCTGGAGGGCTGAATGCAGAGGCCCTTAAATACACAGAGCGCTGGGCCCCACGGAAGTTGTGTTTAACTGCTTAGCAGATTAGTTAACAAGGGCACAGACACGGCTTAGACAGTTTATAAAGTGACTATTTTAAGTCCTTAATCCCTAAGTGCTATTTCTCTACTGCTTTGATGAAAACTGCGATTTTTTTTTTTTTTTTTTTGGTTTGGGTAGCTTGTTTTGTTTTCCCACTTTCATTAGGATGTGGCAAGGTGCACACACACAGGTGCACAGATGAGACCCCCTCCCCCATCCCATCTCCTTAATACCCTTCTGAGATCTATGTTTCAAAAACCTTATATACAATAGCTAATGGGGAGGGGGGAGCACTTTCCATTTTCCATTAAATCTTGGAATTCGCTGGATTCGATGCCATCTAACACACATTGCAGGACAACAATTTCCCACAAGGAGTTTACTTTCCCATAAGGAAAACTGAAAGAATCTGATGAAAATAAAAGGCAACTGGAATCCACAAAATCAGTTTTAAAGCTGGCTTAGCACTTTTTCTTCAATGTATGAAGAGCGCAGACATTAAGGGGAAAAAAATGGGGTCATAGAGAAAAGGGAAGGGAGAATGGAGAGGGGAGGGAAATAAAACAGAAGAGAGAAGAGCAGTCTGTGGTCTTGCATCGGACTCTCAGGTTCCCAGAGTTGCTGGGAGCTGAAACAAGTGTTCTGGAGTGTCTGGGCTTGAGGCAAGGCCTGCAGATGGCTCAGAAGACGTGTGTCCTGCTCCTCTTAATAAAGGGTCCGAGGACCATATTGGATCTCATAATAATTACTTAAAGGAAACATTTTAAAAAGTAAATTCTGTGACACTTCATGTCTGTCCCATTCACAGGTCGGTGGTTGAGTGCTTGACAAGGGAACAGTGAGGTGGCAAGGCTAGAGTAGGATGTCCTGCTTATCACTGTGATCCATGGCAAACTCTCTGCATTTATGACTCACACAGAGCTGTTGGTCTCCCTTTCCCAAAGGACTGAGCCGCCAGTGATCAACCTGGTGTTTACTGAACCCTTGGTAGGTACCTAGTTAGCCTGTGCAGGAGGCTCTTCTATCAAAGAAGTAAAAGAGCTTTCTCCTGATTTCCAAGAGTTCAGATATAGAGACACCAGCCACTTAATGAACCACAGTGAATGGTACAGAACAGAGCATTCCGTGCCCTGAAAAGCGGGAGAGAGGTTATTCCCAAATAGTTCAACTATTTGGTGGTTCTTAGATTCGTGGGGAGGTGCCACCTAGTGGCGAAAGGGAGTCACTGTGAAGGGAGCCGGGGAGGGCGGGAGGGCGGCTGTGTGATTCACACAATCCCACTGTGATTTTGTAGTTGTAGGACTTGTAGGAGCCTTCCTGTACCTGAGAAATAAATTATCCAAGCAGATTGTGTGGATAAGATCAGTATCAATAAGGAGAAAACGGTTACCATTAGCAGTGAAAATGTCAGGTTAACAAAGAGATAGGATCATGTAATCTTTAGTTAAAGCAACTGAAGGCAACCCTATTTTGCCATTGGATTAGGGCTACATGGAGCAAACGAAAATCAGAAGTTTATGAAATCAGATAAGATATCTGTGTTTCAAATTCTGTGGCTCAAATTTATGATGAATTATTTTTATTCAAAGAAGTTGGGATGAGTACCAATAATAGTGAGAGAAGAGTTGGGGATCATAAAGAAAAGGTCAGTGAAGAAAACTAGAAAGAGCCGTGAGTTGTAAGATACATACACATCCAAACACCCGGAAGGCAAGAGTTTTGAAATCTGGGAAGTAGATAGGCTAACTTTAGGCAAATTAGTAGTAAAAGATTCTATACTTTCATTGCGTAATGAGGTACATTTAATAAAGTATTTTTATAGTACTTTTTTTGAAGTATGGGTTCATTTTAAAAATCAGATCTTCCAGATTAATACATTGTATGTACTTTTCTAGCTTCCTATGTAGTATATTCCAAATCCTTTTGCAGACTTACACATTATTAGCCTCTCTGCAAACATCTTCTGTGAGGAGTTACGGTGAATTTCTCTAAATCTCTGAGTTAGAAGAAACTTGAGGTGCTCTCCTTGTGCATCTGTGTCACCTCTAAATGACAGTGCTCTGAAATCAACCCGGAGTTTGAGCACATGTCTGAGAAATGCTTCTATATTATCCTGTGTAGTCTGCTCCAAACACTCCCGGAAGAGAGAGCTCTACAGATTCTCTTTGCAGTTTATTTCCAGGTTTAATTGACCTCCTGGTTCAAAAACTATTCCTTCTCCGTGATCTGCTCTCTTGCTGCAGTTCAAGGCAAGCTCCTGCTGCCCACGTGTGGGTCTCAAACTGACTCAAGGCAGCTGTGGCATCGGGCGGCACTCAGAGCGGGTCAGTCCGGGACTGGGGAGCCAGGGCCATCTTCCTGGGCATAAAGGACCTATAACACGTCACCCTAGCAAGATGAAAACGGATTGCCACTCAGCTACAGAGCTGGCTGTATAGACCTCTCATACCCAACATACCGTGTGAGGAAAACACAGGGCTTAAAGCACTATTGTTTAAAGCAAGCAAAATCTAGGTAAAAGTGTATTAAAGCAGAAGGCATTGAAATCTGAGTGAGTGAGCAGTCTGGATGTGATTAAGGACATGCCGCGCCAAGGCTTAGAAGCGCCGACAGAAACCGAAATGCGGTGAATGGGGCTGTTGCCCAGGAGAAGCCATTGCCAGAAGGGTGGGAGGGAAGAAAGCAGACTTTAATACAAGCGGGTTTATTGGCACATGCATTCTTTGGAAAACAAACAGGTGGTTACAAAGTCCTTAACACTTTTATCCTCTTAAATAATTTATAATACTCTTCTAGCCAACTTGTTTATGTGGTGAATTGGCTTAGCAAACCTTCCACAGGAGTAGGGAGCAGGGGTAGAAACCGCAGCCAGGTCCCACGAGCACCTGTGCTCTGGAGGTCTCCCGGGAAGAGGGGCGAGCCGTCTTAGCTAGGCCTCTACTGGACTCCCCCTGACGCACGGCACGGACGCTGTAGCCCAGGGAACTGTTTCCTTCCTGGCGCTCGGGGCACAGGGAATCCATGCTGAAAAGAACCTCTGAGCGCTGAAGGGCAAAAAACAATTGCAGGACGATGAGTAACTGTCATTTTATGTTATGAAGACATCTCTAATTCTGAAGTCCAAAGCCCAGCGGTCTGACCCACATATTTACTCAGCATAACATTTCAGAATATAATGACCTTTTTCTGTACTTTCTGTTCTCTTCCTCTTCCTCCTCTCTCTGCCTCCTACAGCTGCCCATCATTGTGTACATCTCTCTCCTCACCTCATCCTTGATCTCTTCCTTCTGGTAAATGAAGCCCTTTTACATTTCCCACTTCTTTAAAAAAAAACAAAAACAAAAACAAAAAAACAGCCCTACTGAGTTGACTTTAAGTTTGTGGGTGACCTCTGACTGATTTTTTTTACCCAGTGAGTCAGGGCTCTGGAAGGAAGAAAGGAAGGGAGGGAAAAGAAAAAAAAAAAAAGAAAGAGAAAGGAGGAGAGAGAGAGAGAGAGAGAAAGAAACAAAGGGGGAAAGAAAGAAAGAAAGAGAGAAAGAAAGAAGGAGAAGGAAGGAAGGAAGGAAAGAAAGAAAAAAGAAAAGAAAAGAAGGTAAGAAAAGAAAGAAATTCATTCCCTGCCTCTGATGGAGAGAGCAGATGAAACTGTGTCATCACAGCCCAGCTCCGCAGGACTCTCTGGGACCCGGGGAAATGAGCAGGGAAGGCCCTTGTGTGCCGGAGGAGCCAACCCTATAAACAAGCCGGGTTCATTAGCCTCCCCACTGGCGTCTGCATGCCTGCAGATGGAGGCGAATGACCATCAGCTTCAAGTTGGGGTTTCCTGGCTTTGTGAAGTTTGACAACTCAGATGTTCTTCAATTGTGTTTGGGGTATGTGTATTTCCCAGTTTTTATAGTAGTCTGTTTAAAGGAATGAAGAAGGAGACATTAAATATTTATTTTAGTTGACAAGATAAATGAAGGCCACTCCTGGGAAGCGAGCTGGCGATTCTGAGATCTCGGTTTGTTTGTGCACTTCCAAAACATGCCCATTGTGTGCCTTTGAATGCGTCGTAAGGTAATTAGATTTTTAAAATGGCTTATTATGAGGCTGTTTACAATAAACATTTACTTTGAACATTTTAAAGATTCTAATCTTGAAAGAAAAGTTTATTGCTTCAGGGAGTGGTACCCTATCTTTTCCAGAATAGCCTCACTTTGGAGGGTCTCTAGAAAATTCTAGTCCTGCCCAGGCACAGGAGCAGTGTCTCTGGCGAACTGGCAAGCCTGTTAACGGCCAGCTCCCTGTCAGCAGGGCTCTTTGGTATAATTGCTATTCCTGGGCTTAAGGTCCAAAGGCACTGGACCCAACAGGAAAGCTGCTAGCTTGTAGGGAAGGGAGGGCCAGTCTCCACCTTGCTAAGGTGCCACGGGGCCCCAGCCCCAGGATCAGGCTGCCAAGAAACATGTCGGTTGCCGATGGGTTCAGAGACCACTCTGCTCCGAGCCAAGTGAGGGGACAGATCCTTCCGGTCTGAGATCAGCAGGCTGGAGCAAGTGAACTGCTGAAATCTCGCTGGGACTCTCCACTGGGCTGAATCAGCTGAGGCCTGAGCTGCTCAGCCCCTTTGGGTTGCCCCTTGTTTGACGGAGGCTTTCACCCCTAACTCTCATTGAGGCAGAGAATTTTTCTCTTCTCTGACCACGCCAGCACCAGGCATAGCTTCCAGGATGAAGAAAGGATGGATTGAATAGCGTGAGGAGTCCCACTGAGAGCTGTGTGCGTACGTGTGTGTGCACACATGTGCACTATGCGCACTGACACCGTTAATCACGTTCGAGGAGAGAGAGTCAAGCTTCATTGCCCAGATCCCTTAGCAGTGCCACGGGAGGCTGGGCTCTGGTTGTACCTTGGGTCCTAAGAATAGTTCTACCAGGCAGCACTCAGTAATTTACTAAGTACCCATTGTAGGGAAGGCCAAAGAAGAAAGTGATCCCTGAGATCAGGGGTGCAGCCTAGGATGTGGGTAATTCTCTGTGATGTGGGTTTGCCTATTAGGACTTAGTGAGAAGGAGACATCACTGGAGGGCTGGGGGAATGAGAGAAGGATCCATGGAGAGGGCCAGGCCATGAGCTAGCCCTGTCATTGGGGCTTGGAGAAGAGGGGTGAAGAGTAGACGTCAAGGCTCCATAGCAAGAAGGGTTGGCCGGGTGCGGGGGACTCTGAGGGGAACAGTCTGCCAGGGCACAGGATGTAAGACATGCTGCAGGTTAGACAAAATCACATTGCATGGCAGTTGGAGACCAGATTCCGGGGGGTCCGGGAAGTTAGACAGACTGTATTTACTCTGGATCATGGTAACGCTACTGGTCGATAGTGGTTGCTAATAGGGAAGGCTGTAGATGCGTAAATGGGGCAAGGCAGGAGGGAAGTAGGGTTTTCATCCTATTTTAGAATGATTTCTTCTGGCCGACATAGGCAGAGGCCCTTTGGAGTGGGGAGAGAATAAGGACAGGAAACCAAGGAGCCCCTGCTCCTGCTGTATGCTTTTGCTTTCCCCCCTGTGTTGTTAGTTTCCAGCATGGATCAGGGCTACACGCAGAAGTCATACATCCTAAAATAGAGCTCATAATCACAAGAGTATAGCATCCCTTCTGACTTGCAGCAGGCCATGTACATGAGACAATGAGCCCATTAGAAAAACAGCAGGAGACAGCAAAACTTACAAGAAATGATATTTAGGTGCGATGTGGGAAAGAGGTTAATCTGGTGGTTCTTGGGTGGGGCTGCCTTAGTTTAATGATTCTGGTACAGAGCAAAGAGTCCTAAGAGTGTTAAGTGATCCTTCATGGTTCTCCGCATTTGTCTGTTTTCTGCCCATTTCCCATGAAACCAGACACGTTACAGGTTGAAGAAAGGGACACTTGGGACAGCCGAGACCTGTCATTTCAGAGCTGCCCATTGATCAGAGTGTAATGAGGCACATTTCTAATAGCCTGATTTTATATTTCTTCCTCTCAGTACTTCCTGCCCAACCCTCTTTCCTTGAAATGGGGAGGGGCAGGTAAAGTTCCATGGAAGGCAAGCCCCATGTCCAAGAAGTACCTGAGGTCACAGGCAGGACCTGAGAAAAGTACTCAGAGGGATAAAGATCAAACAGAGGCAGGGCGGGCTCTCCTGCTCGGGTTTCTCCTCACTCACCGCCTACCACGCAGACAAAAGCTGACTCCCTACTCCTCCCCACAGAGCCACACCATTTTTGCTTTTCATTCATATCACTAGTAGCAGCATAAGCTTGATTTGGTAATCAGGTGCCCTGGTTTTCATTCCCGTTCCGTCCCTGGACACTCGTGTGGTTATCAACAGGATTGTCTGCTCTCCCTGGATCTCCCTCTTCAGCAAAGACTGCGGGGTGGAGGGTGTGAGAGCCCCTTCCAGGGGTTATTGGGAGACTAGGTGTATGTGTATATTGGAGGTGGGGGATAGGGAACCCCCTGATTCTCCAAACATGATTTCAGAAAGTGTGGGAAGAGTGGAGGTTGAGTGGAGCCACAGTTGCAGGTTGACCACCATTTTTTAAAATATATTTTTAAAGATTTTATTTATTTATTTGACAGAGAGAGATCAAAAGTAGAGAGGCAGGCAGAGAGAGAGGAGGAAGCAGGCTCCCTGCTGAGCAAAAAGCCCAATGCAGGCCTCTATCCCAGGACCCTGAGATCATGACCTGAGCCGAAGGCCGAGGCTTTAACCCACTGAGCCACCCAGGCACCCCATTTTTTTTTTTTAACTTGGGTGAATGGGATGACCAGGAACCCTGGAGTGTTTTCATTCGAATGTGTGCATTTGATTTACCTTCTGAATTTAGCTCCTTGAGCCCTTGCCCACATTCATATAGTCTCTCTTCCCACATGGTTGTTTTTATTTTGCTTTTTTAAAAATTCAGAATCACAGAACTAATTGGTTACCACCCCGAGGAGCTGCTTGGCCGCTCAGCCTACGAGTTTTACCACGCTCTGGACTCCGAGAACATGACCAAAAGTCACCAGAACCGTAAGTTCCTGAAGCGCTTGTATCTGTGGCTGCCTTGTATCTGTGGACTATGGCCTTGAATGAGGAGTGACAAGTGAGACCAGAGAAGACCTGCCTCCCTCCTTCACGGAGCCACCATCTTGTGTGGCAGACGAGATTTGTGCCCTCAGGATGGTTAAATCCAAGGCTGCCACCAGCCCAGATGACAACCTCGCACCAATTAAGAAAAGGGCCCTTTCCTCTGGGGGGGAGGGGGGGGAGGGACACACCCAGACAACAGCCCACAGCTTAGAGAGTAGACGGTGGGCTGAATCTCAGTCCCCACATTCCATTTCCACACAGCGCCCCGTGTGGCCAGCGGTTGGCACTGCCTGTGGGACAGCCCTGTAGAGAACAACGCAAGAGGACACATAGTCAGCTGGGTTGTGGGCTATAGAAGTGGGTACACCCGAGAAGAGGAGGCCTGGGAAAGTTCAGGATGGGGGAGGACGAGGCTCAACAGGGGAAGGTTCTAGGACAGCAGCTTCACAGATACGTGTTGAGGTAGACCTCGGTTCTCCAACAGCTCGCTTGCTGGGTCAGAGAACTCGGAGGCTGTCCAGGCACACCAGTGGTGGCACATGGGCACTGTGCTTGCGACGGGAAAGAAAACCCTAGTTATGAAAGAATCCTGTAACAACACTGTCCAATAGAACTCTCTGCAAGGGAAATGGTCTATATCGGTGTAGTCCATGTGAAATGTCTAGTGCACCCAAGGAACTGAATGTTTAAAGTCTTAATTTTACTTAAATTTCAGTCGCCACACTTGGCTAGTGGTTACCCCATGGGACAGGGCAACTTTGTGCCTTCACTTGGCCATATTCCCAATGCAGCCTTCTGGTTTGCAGGCAATCCCCAACAGTCTCCTTGAATCCATGCAGCCCATCAACCTGCAAGAACCCTGGGTTGATACCCCTATTCTTGGCCCACTGAGGGACATAGAAACTTATAGGATTGCTCCCCAATGAAAGGAAAAGGAGGGTTGTGGTCTCGGGGTGGGGGGGCAGGTAGCTCATCTCTTTAGCCCCTGTCTATCATAGTGTTTGATAAAATGTAGGCACTTAAGTCAGTGATGAACCCAAGGGCAACACACATATTTGGGTAAGAATGCTTCAAAGTAAGTGCAGACAGTGGTGCAGACAGAGGTGCCGAGCAGATTCTAGAAGGATTAAAATGGGTAAGGTAAGTCTAACAAGCTTGCCGGTGGCCCTGCTGGTCTTAGGCCCCGGGATTAGCTGTGGCTTGGGGTAGCAGGGAAGGAAATGGAGATGCTGCTCTACTCGTGCATTGTTTCTCAATCCATCATCTATGCTAAGGTCAGGACAGCTGAGTTCAGAGCAGCCAACAGAGTAGCAACCCCCTAAACTGTATGTGAGCAGTTCCTGTCCTCTGATGGAGTGAGGTCTTCTCTAACTTGTCTCTCTGCTTTTTCCTCGTGGTTTTGGGGTTTAATCTTCCAGTATGAGCGGGCCCCTTATGATGTCTCAGAGAAGTTTTTCACTATCCCATCCAGCAAAAAAACCAACCAACCAACCAGCCTAGATTCAGCCCCATTCAGGGACCCAGAGAATGGGCAGAGAGGTGAAGTTCCTATGTCCATGGATATGACCCAGCCCCAGTCTGCCCCTGCTTTGAAATTGTAGGATATGGTCCCAGCCTTCATGCTGGGATTCCCCATGCTTTTCATGCCTTAGTTCCTTGGTGTCCAACGTTTTCTTTACATGGTGGTTCTCGCTCCCAAAGCCATCCCAACACCAGGACCTGGGCCCTGGCCCAGCTAACCCATGGATTCCCCAGGGCATGACTTTCTGGGCCTTTCCTCCTTTACATGTTAAATTGGGGAGATGTCCAGCTTTTTTCCTCAGCCAAAGGTGAAGTCAAAGCAGGGAGCAATAGTAAAAGTTTCTGGGAATTCCTGGAGGACAGCATTGTACTTTGTCTAGAAGAGTCAAGGCAGCTGCTTTCAAAAGGAACAAAAATAATGCCTTCTCCCTGGGCATAGAAAAAGGATTTTCTTTTTCTTCTTAAAAATCTTTGACCCTTAAAACAGAGCTGGGATACAAATTTGTCTTATCAGTTTCCTGCTGACTCCAGGGGAAATAATGGTGCTTTTTATTGAATCCGCACATTGAAGCATTAGGCACACTTAAAGGTAATTCACAACCCAAAGAGAAATCTCAGGCTCCCTTCTCTTCCCCTGATGGAACCATGTACAGCTGCCCAGAGCTCCGCGGCCTCCAAACCCAAATCCAGCAAGGGAAGTCTGTGTGGGCTGGAGATTGGATTAACGCCAGCTAAAACAGAAAGCATCTCTTTGTGTGTGTGTGAGTGTGTTTATGTGTCATTGAGTTTGTGCAAATACACGTGTACTGCAGGCTCACGCTAATGTGGTGGGATCATTGGAGGCCAGGCCAGGTTTATACACCAGCATCCTGAGTTTCCACTTGAATGTGTGTTTCATCCCATGAACGTTTACTGTCGAAATGACTGGGGAAGCGCCATCCTCAAACCAGATTTAGATAATTGAAAGCCATCATTTCCAAATGGATTAGTAATTTATACATCGTTACTGTTGGTGGTAGGGGTTGGGGGGGCAGTTTCTCTTTGTTGTGTGAGGACATTATGTGCTCTTAGGAAAACAAGATTAAAGGCCATAAATGGCCTATCTCCCGAGGAGCAGGCCCCTCACCCAGGCTGGCGTTAATGAACAGATGGGTAGAAAGCAGGCGTAATTATACTGTACCGACAGAGCAGGTCCTCGCCTGCAACCACTAGAAATGCAGTTAAGACCTTCCCTCGCCGCACTGCTTAATCAAGAAGAATAGGAGCCCTGAACTTTGTCTGCATTAAGATCCGTCTAAATAAGTTAACTCCAAGCACTTGCAATTGTGCAAAAGTCATTTCTCTACAGCAAGGGAGCCTCAGTGGGGCACCTGAGGGGCCCTGGGGAGGACAGCAGTGATTTCTTTGGCCCGGGAGCCCACGATGATGAAGGACCACAGCCTCGGCAAATCGAGGCTTCCCACTGAATGGCGGTGTGGCGGTCGTGGCCAGAGAGTGAGGGATGGGGAGTGCCGTTGTCCTGCTCCGTGGTCCTGCGTGGTGGTAAGCAGGTCACAGTCCCCATGGCCTTAGTTCCTTGGTGTCCAAAGAAGGCGATATCTGTCCTCTCTGCAGCCCAGGATTGCGTTGCAAAAGACTAGGGTGCTACGCCTCCCCCGAGAAGGCTACGGCAGCCTCCTACAAAGGCAGCATGTACTTAGCTGGCGAAATGGCCATTATCCCCCCCCCCCCAGCTGCCCCACAGTACGTGCCCATACAAAGATGTGTACACTGATGTTTATAGCAGCGCTATTCATGATAACCAAAACCACTGAAAACAACTTAAACATCCATCTACAGGTGAATGGATAAACCAGTTATGGTACCTCCATACAATGGAATACAAGTCAGCAATAAAAAGGAGCAAACTCGAATATCTTCATCAGCCTGAGGAATCTGGAAAACATGCTGAGTGAAAAGAAGCCAGACACAAAAGAGTACACACTCTTGTATGAGTGCGCTTACATGCAGACGGAGGGAAGACAACATATAGCGACAGAAATCAGATCGGGGGGAGCCTGGGACCAGGGGCGGCCATGAGGACGAACTGGCAGGAGACCCAAGGAGTTGGGAGGTGGCAGGCTGAGGGGAAAGTGGTTTCGCTTTGAATGTGGTGACAGTCCCGTGTAGGTTTGTCAAAACTCATCGGACTGTCCGCCTCAAGTAGTCGCATTTTTAAACTGAAGGTGAACCGGACCTCACTGAAGTTGATTTTAAAAATGAAAAGCGAGCCATGAAAGCTTAGATGGGGAGTCTTACATGTACACTGGGATCCTGTCCAGTGTCTCCAGTGAGGGGCCCTTTCGGCAAATGAGCCGGGAGTTCTCAGCCTCCGCGCCTTCAGAGGTGAAACAGGAGTCATGAGAGACACGTCCCGGTGTCACCGCGAATCACACAAGCTGATGGTAACCCTTCCTTACGGACCGCTTAGGTGCCAGGCAGTTCTAATGGCTTTGCAGTAACGAGTTCATCTCGAGATCTTTTTGAACACTGCAAAAGCACTGCACATAAGTTACTACTTCCTGCACCTTGGAGGTAGGTGCTTGTTCAGTTTTTGAAGTGGGTGAAGTGTGCCCCCAAGAAACATGAAGGGCTGCAAGTGGCATCAGTAGGAGCTAAGCTGCCCTCCTCAGCCTCACAAGCCTGGTGACTGGGGAGGGGGGCCCCGGGCCTACCAGGAGAACAGAGAGCAATTCTCTGTGTTTACCAAGAATCTGGATGTGCTCCTGTGGGACCCCTCACGACGTTCTCTACAGCCCCAGGAAAGGGGGGGCTTTTCCCAAACAGCTCTGCACCAGGTCGGCCAGCCGGGCTGATTCAGTCCTCAGTGTGAGCAGCTGTCCTATGCCGGCTCGCTCATAACGATCGCTCTTGTCAGCACTTATTTTTATCAGCACCTCCCTCTGCAGATGAGGAAACCAAACTAACAGGGAATGTTCTTTTCCCAGAGTCCCCATGCCAGCAAGGTTTGCTCATGCTTCCGTCATGTTTTTTCCAGTTCTCTGTGATTGGAGGAGTTCGGAGCTAGGATTCTGAAGAATGAATTCCCAAGGAATGAAAGTAGATAGTTTGGAAAAGTACTAGAAATTCTAATATTGGTAGACTTTAAAGAGATTTATTAATTCCTGTTTAATGGGAGCAGATGAAGCCTTCTGGACTGGGCAATGTGGGACACCTTCCTGGTGCTTTCCTATGGTAAATGTTAAGTGAGCATTTAGAATGATCTAGAAGAGGAAAGAAGTCATGCTGAGGTCCTTGTGTCTCAGGGCCCGGTCTCCTCTGTTTCCCTGTCGACCACCCTCCCTGTGAGGTCTTGCTCCCCAGCCTCTCCCTCACCTCGGGCTCCTTTTCTCCTTCCGTAGTGTGCACCAAAGGACAGGTGGTGAGCGGCCAGTACCGGATGCTTGCAAAGCATGGGGGCTACGTATGGCTGGAGACCCAGGGGACAGTCATCTTCAACCCTCGCAACCTACAGCCACAGTGCATCATGTGTGTGAACTATGTCCTGAGGTGAGCGTGGGAGGGCCACTGGCTGAGGGAATGCAGACCTACCTGACCCTGGGCACTGCCGCCACGAGCTCTTTGTGCCAATCCTTGGGACCCAGAGGATTTTCCTGGCTATCTTAGAGACTGTAGGACACCTGGGGTAGCCCTTTCTTGGTGATTTTTTTATTTTGCGTCCTCCCCCATCTGTCATCTGTGTCATGCCTCTGACCCATGTGGGGAGGCAGAGAGCACAGTTGTCACTTAATGCACATCTTCTGAACAAGAAACAAGGAAAGAGATACTGCTCGGGCTTTCTGGGAGATGTAACAGCTTGGGGAGCCTGAGGAGAGAGTTGGAGATGGTCACCACTAGAGTAAAACAAAACCCTAGCCCTCACACCCCTCCACCCCCCGCCCCCCCCACCCCCCGCCCCTTATCAAAGAGCGTCCTGGAGCCATCTGCGTCCCGAGGGCACTCTCTGGTTGCTGCCTCTGTGACTCCAAACTTCACTGTGTGGTTCCTTACAAAGCGCTGGCACAGTGTCCAGACCCGTGTTTTCGGCCGAGAGGGTTAGCTGTCTGGTTTGCCATATTTCCGGGGGCATAAAAGGATTTTGCTGGAAATGTGGAAGGTCTGAGGCACCTCTTGTCCCATCAGTGAGGTCGAGAAGAACGATGTGGTGTTCTCCATGGACCAGACGGAATCCCTGTTTAAGCCGCAGCTGATGGCCATGAACAGCATCTTTGACAGCAGCGGGGAGGTGGCGGTGTGTGACAAGAGCAACTACCTATTCACCAAACTGAAGGAGGAGCCCGAGGAGCTGGCGCAGCTGGCGCCCACCGCAGGAGACGTCATTGTTTCTCTGGATTTCGGTGAGTACTTCTCAGCCAGCGGGGGCCCGCGGATCCATCTCTCCTTACTATAACAGGCCTCCCGGGCATCGGCATTTCCTCAAGCCCTCCTTCCCCTGGTCCTGTGACTCCTTTGTGGGTGGCCAGACTCTGCTGAGTGCCGAAGGGCAAAGCGCGGGTCTGGCAGGGAGTAGTAGGGTCCCGCCTCGGACTTTGCAAAGTGCTCTGGGCCCTGCCTCGTTTAGGCAGAGGGCCAGGCTGAAACAGGAGGAGAAGTAATTCCAGGGAATGTAGAGGGAGAAAAGATGCTGGCCAGGATGGAGCCCTCATATGCACTAGGTGTTTTGTTTCATTTGTTTTTTAAATGCTGACCTGTTGCCTGGGTAGCTCAGTCAGTGAAGCATCTCACTCTTGATCAGGTCCATGAGATCAAGTCCCGTGTCGGGGTCCAGTCCTGGTCTACTGGAGACTCTCCCTCTCCCCCTCTACCCCCCACCCTCTGCATGCACTCTCTCTAAAAAAAAAAAAAAATTTAAACGTTGGCATGTCCAGGCAAACTTTTTGGCCCTGTCCCCCTCCCGTGCTGGAAACATCTTCGATGTGTACCTAGGAAGCCCCTTGCTCCCACGTTGTGACTCCCATCCCCCTCCGGTGCCTGCCCCGAGGCTGGCAGCCCCTCCCCCTGCTCCCTAGCATGGCCCCTTTAGAAGTGCTCCAGAGAGGCCACGTGGGGATTGCAACCTCAGAAACTATAAAGGGCAGCGGCCCTGGGTGTGGCGGTACTGAGACAAACCCTCTTTTCCCTTTACAACCTCCTCCCCCGCAGACATTCCCGGCCCCTTGTCAAGGAGGCGAGCCGTAGTACCTGTAGTCTCTGACAAGGAAATGCTCTAGGAGGTGCTCCCTTCCGAGGGAGACAGTTCGCTGCCTCGCAGTTCTGCTTAGGGGCCTGTAGTTGCAGCCGGGCCTCGGAGGCTGAGGGCCTAGCCCCAGGCATGCTTTCAGACCCTTCTAGAACCTTCCCTGCATCCTCTGGGCTTGCTTGTGGGTGGTGACCAGCCAGGCCCTTGTCTCCACAGAGAGCCAGAGCTTCGAGGAGTCCTCCTCCTACAGCAACGCCCTCCTGCCCCCGAGCCAGACGTGGCCCAGAGAGCCAAGGAGCCGCAGCGCCCCAAGCGAGGTCGGGAGCCTGCCCTCCTTCACCGTGCCCCGAGCGGCAGCCTCCGGGAACGCTACCCCAAGTGCCACCAGCACCAGCAGCTGCTCCACGGTGAGCACCCCCCTTGGGGTGAGGACACGGAAGGGTGGGCTGTTCATTTGGGCTGCTGCAGGGTGGCCAAGTGGAAGGCCCGGATAGGAATACTGCCTGCATCACCCTCTAGTTACCCCGGAGCCCCCGGCGGGGGAGGGGGGACCCTTACCTGACCACTGTTCCAGCTGTTGGCTCTTACGGTGTGCACTCCTATCGCAGTGCTATGTTCCCTGGAGATGGGGGCTGAGTGGCACACAGCTCTGAGCCCTCGCTCAGTCACTGGGCAGGGCAGTCCCCATCCTGCTTGGGGCAGAGCAGTACGATTTGCAGAGCCCTGCTGGCCATGGCCTTCTTGGAAGGAGGGGTCCCTCTCACTACTTGTTCCGTGGACTCGAGTTGAATCTGTGAGTCTAGAAACATACTGCTCCTTTCACCTTGGACTTCTGGGGAGACCAGTGCCGTCCTCTTGACTTGGCCACTCTCCTTCCTGGCCCTCAGCCCAGCAGCCCCGGAGATTATTACACATGCCTGCATGATGACCTGAAGATTGAAGTGATTGAGAAGCTCTTCACCACGGATACAGAGGCAAAGGAGCAGGGCGGCTCCCAGGTAGATGGGCACGCCCGCCCGCCGGTTGGGGGTGAGGGCTCACGCCCGTTCTTGCAGCAACATCCCTTCCCCTGTTGCAGAGCCCAGCGGGGGTGTTCGGCCAAAGCTCTGCTCTTAAATGGGAAGGGAGCCTGGGGTAGTCCCCTTCTCCCACCCCGTCCTCTGCTCTGTGGGCCCCATCCAGCTCGTGCACCCTTTATGCACTCAGAAAGCAAACTACCTGAGCCTTTCTTGCAGAAGCCCTGTGTTTAAAGAGTAGATCCAAAATGGGGAGAGGTTGATAAACAACAGGGAACAGTTACTCTCCTCACAAACACATTCATTTTAGGATTCTGAAATAACTTATTTGAAACGCCCTCTTAAAAAGGCATAGGACTGATTTTTTTCATTCACACATTTTTCAGGAACGTTCACAGGCAGTGTTCTTGAAAGGGACCAGTGTTCCTGAAAAATTATAAAAACATGGAGGGGGTGGCTGTTTCACAGAGCTCTAAGGAAAAGTAGTACACCCCCTTTGGCTTAGTTCAGTTCTTCTAACAAATCCCCTTGCTGCTCAGCTGGTCTCTTGGGCCTGCCTGGCGCAAACTCCTGCCTCAGGCACGACTTCCCTACTTGAACCTTCCATGTTCCCTCTGAACTCCTGAGGGGTCTGTTGCTCAGGCCTTGGTTCCGGCCATTTCTGTTCTTCCATGGTACCCTATAACGAATCACCACTAAGCTGCCCACCCCCAACGGCGAGAGCATCATTTTCTGCATGGGCTTTTGGGTATGCCCCGTCATGCCCGTCAGGACACTGGGAACTTGAGCCCAGCGCCTGAGTACTTGCTGGGTGAAAGTCTCTGCCAGCAGGGCGGCGGTTACCCTACAAACAGGCCACAGACAAAGCCTGGGCATGCACCTTGTGCTCAGGCCTGTCCTGGGGCAGAGGAGGGAGAGGGGGCCACCGGAGAGAAGAGGTCGTTTCAGGGGTGGGGGAGGCAGAGTCACCTGTGGGGAACGTGCAGGGACCACCGAGTGGAGCGTGGCGATTTGGAGCATGAACCCCTGGAAAGGCTTGCATCCCAGGCCAAGAGCCCTGCACAGCTGGTAGAAAATTTGGAGTTTTCTCTTGGTGGTGCTAAGAGCAAGGGAGGGATACTGCTGTAGGGAAGGGTGCAGGAGAGGGAGGCACAGGCAGGGCTGCGGGGGCCGGACCAGGGGCTGGAATAGCATTCTCAGGGCAGTGCCCACCTCCCCATGCCTGTGCCTCTGCCCTGTCCTCAGACGGATTTCGGTGAGCTGGACTTGGAGACCCTGGCACCCTACATCCCCATGGACGGTGAAGACTTTCAGCTCAGCCCCATCTGCCCCGAGGAGAGGCTGCTGCCGGAGAAGCCGCAGGCCACCCCCCAGCACTGCTTCAGCACCATGACGAGCATCTTCCAGCCGCTGGCGCCCATGGCCTCCCACGGTCCCTTCCTCCTGGATAAGTATCAGCAGCACCTGGGAAGCAAGAAGATCGAGCCTGAGCACCAGCCCATGTCCTCCATCTTCTTTGACAGTGGGAGTAAGGTGTCCCTGGCACCATGCTGTGGCCAAACCAGCACCCCTCTCTCCTCCATGGGAGGCAGATCCAACACCCAGTGGCCCCCTGACCCACCGTTACATTTCGGGCCCCTGAAGTGGCCTGCTGCAGATCAGCACACGGAGTCCTTGGGGCCGTCGGCATTGGGCGCCCCCATCACCTCACCCCATCTGTCCATGTTCAAGAAAAGGTGAGTGGCCCAGACCCCTGACTGCATCAGCAGAGGCTCCCACGGCGGGGGTTGGGGTGGAGCTCTGGGGCCCTTCAGAAGGGCTCCCTGCTCCTCCCCTGCACTCTGAGAGTGGAGGCCTGGGCAGAATCACCCCGAGGTATGTGAGGCCACGAGCAGGACACACTTCTGTCCGGGCCGCGGCGGAGAGGAGGGGCCTGCCAGGGGCCTTGAACAGCAGCGTCTCTCCCTTCAGACCAGCCTGCGCACCTTAGTTCTCCGCTGGAACCCTGGTTGAGAAAAGCAGAAAAGGGGCCCTTGCTTCTCCCCTGCCTGTTGGCTGTCCCTGGTCCCACCATAGCCCCTCTCGGGGCTCCTCCCGTGTCCCCAACAAAGCCTGTGTCAACCAGGAGGG
The DNA here is from genome assembly GCA_004023965.1 of Spilogale gracilis. Taxonomy (NCBI): domain Eukaryota; kingdom Metazoa; phylum Chordata; class Mammalia; order Carnivora; family Mephitidae; genus Spilogale; species Spilogale gracilis. The sequence goes on from PITA01004236.1 coordinate 110,678, forward strand.
CGCTCACTGGGCCGAGTCACGGTGCTTTCTCTGTGACGTCTCACACCAAGGGCCCCCCGGTTCTGCTTCCTCCCAGGGAAGCAGTCCAGGGAGTGCAGGGGAGAGACAGGGCAGAAGACGCAAGTCTTCAAGACCCATGTCACCCACTGTGCAGCCACACTTGAGGGCTGGCCTGAAGGCCACCCTGAGACCCTGGGCCAGCAGGCGGATGTGGAGGGAGGTACAGGTCACTTGAACCATCAGCATCCAGAACCTACTGCCCCTCCTCTGGGTCTCTGCCCTTTGGGTCTCAGAGCAGCACAGGTAGTTCTCGAAGGGCCCTCTGAAGGTGCTGAGAACGGGGATGTGGGGCTCCCAACTCCTTCATGGCTCTTTCTCTTGGCATTCGCAGGTCTTCAAAGGGCTTTGGGCCTCAAGGCCCAGATGTCATGAGCCCAGCCATGGTAGCCCTGGCCAGCAAGCTGAAGCTGAAGCGACAGCGAGAATATGAGGAACAAGCCTTCCAAGACATGAGTGGGGTAAGCCCCGGCCTGGTGTTGTCTGGGTTCCCTCCACAGCCGATGGCGGGGGTGGGGGACAGCAGGCATCTCCCAGTTGCTGTGAGGGCCCGGAGAGCCTGCCAGGGGCAGCAGGAGGGGGCTGGATGGGGCCTGTCAGAGAGCACATCAGCCCCTTGTAGGCCCACCCTACCCCTGGCTCAGTTGGAGGACCTGGTTCTCTGGCCTTCTCCCCTCTCCCTCCAGGGCGATCCTTCAGGCAGCAGCACTGCACATCAGGTGTGGAAAAGGGTGAAGAGCCTCAGGTGCAACGTGAACTGCCCTCTGCTGCCCGACAAGCTGCTGAGTGCTAACCTCCCCAGTGGTAAGCAGCACGTCCAGGCCTCCTGGGGGGCTGCGGGGGCAGCATTCGCAGGGGTGCCTCTGGGTTCCTCCACGGTCTCAGCACCTGCCTCTGAGCCTTGACGGAACAGGATGGTGTCCCATGCACCCTCCGCACCTCCCTCGGCCCAGTCCCTTCCACTAGGCTCAGATGATAGACTCCGGCTATTCTGGGCACTGAGGCCGCAGGAGCTGGGTCTAGTTCTGAGCACCTTTGGTGAAGGAAGGGGGCTTCTGGGAGCTCTGCGGCCTCTCCTCTGCCTGGGCCTGGCACTGCCTTCACTTGCCAGCATTGCTCTTTCAGACGAGTTCACCCAAAATCCCATGCGGGGCCTCGGCCAGCCACTGAGACACCTGCCCCCGCCACCATCTGCTGTGAGCCCCGGGGAGAATGCCAAGAGGGGGTTCCCCGCGCAAGGCTATGCCCCTCCATACCAGGACTACAGCCTGCCGCCTGCTCCCACCGTGTCAGGTGAGTGCGGTCTGGGACCAGAACCAGCCGGCTGCAGGGCTGGGCGCTGTAGGAGGACGAGATGCCCCCTCCTCCCCCTCCCCCCCTCTCCCACTGCCCCGGAGGGCAGCTGCCCTTCTCAGAGGTTGTACAGGAGTTTAGAAGGGACGTCTGGGGCCTATGCCTCTGCTCAGTGTTTCACGGCACCATGCGGTCCCCTGCCTCGATCACACAGCAGGGCCAGCGCTCCGCCTTCGGGCAGGACACAGCAGGGCCTGGAGGCTTCTGGGAGGCTTCGCCACCGGACACCCCCCCTTCCACCCCGGGCTGCCTGATCTGTTCCCGTCCCCTGGGGTTGCTGTTTGACATGAATATCACCCCTGAGGCCCTCTTATGGAAGAGACCCTCTTGGGAATGTTTGAGAGCTTTACAAACACAGTGCCAACCGTTCTTTCAGGCATGGCGAGTCGGCTGCTGGGGCCCTCCTTGGAGCCCTACCTGCTGCCGGAGTTGACCAGATATGACTGTGAGGTGAATGTGCCTGTGCCGGGCAGCTCCACGCTCCTGCAGGGAGGGGACCTCCTCCGAGCCCTGGACCAGGCCACCTGAGCCAGGGCCGCCCCCGCCCCCCGGGCAGGCACCCCCCGCGCACGCCGCCCTGCCAGCTTCACTCTCTACGTCTACTTGTGCAACTAGGTATTTCTAACACCAACACACCTTTTACAAGATGTTTCTACCCCGCAAACCTGCCCATGTCACCAAGTAGTGGCCTTTTTCTAAAGATGCTCACCTTAGTAGCTCTATTTTTAAGATACACCATTTTACCTACTGTGTTTTATTGTCAATGAACGTGTTCTTAAATTTTATAAGATCTTTCTTTCCCCAACTTTGATTACTTCTAATTTATATTATTCACGGGTCTGTCTCACTCTCTCTCTCACACACACACTATCCATACTAATGAGGTTTGTGTTATGTCTCTTCTCTTGTCAGGAAAGCTTTGGCTTCATTTAACTAAAAAAAAAAAAGAGTGGCGGTGGTATTGTTGCCAAAGAGAAGGAAAAGTAATTTTGCTATCCAAGCTGGATTTTCGAGGCCTATTCCTCTCTAAGCCCTTCTTCCTTTCTTAAAACTAATCGCCCTATGGTAAATTTCCATCTTTTTTCTCTTCTTAAGCCCACTCTTAGTTCTAATCTTGACACAACTTTTGGGAAAGAAGAGAAGCGTGAAGAGTGAGCTCTAGCCTAAGTCGGCTGTCTGTGAAGGTTGCGCAGTGTAACTTTTCCCTCACTGTTCGGGGTTCTTCTTCTGCATTTGGTGGATTTGTTAATTATTAGTCAAAAACATAACTGATGTTCTTTTTTTTAAAGGAAACATATCTGGGTTAATATGTTTATCATATATATGGGTACTTTGTAATATCTAAAAACTTAGTAATGGAAATGGAATCCTGCTCATGAAATCATTTGAAGATCTTTTCTTTATGAGGTGTCGGTTTTCTTGGTCCTGGTGTTGCCCACACCGCCATTGCTCGGCATGCCCCTGGACCTGTCCTAGTTCTACCCCGGGTCTCTTGCTGTTGGCTTCTGCTTTGGGGATATGCCATGGGCGTGACAGTCTAAGACGTGGAATCGTGAAGTGTGGGAGCATTGCGAGCTGTCTTCTCATGTTTTATATGTATTATGTATGTATGTATGTATGTATGTATATTATTGCTGCCAAGAGGGTCTGATGGCATGTTATGGGGTGAGGGTGGGGTGAATCTTAAGGGAGGGGAAGTGCTTTAATTTTTCTTCCGATCTTGTTGCTAGCCCTTCAAGTGCACTGAGCTATGGGACTCTAAAGGTCTTTCACATGGCACATTTGGATATTTCCAGAACTACCATGAGACGGTTTCAGTGGGAATTCAGGAAAGAGAGTAAGGATTCAGAAATGGTGCAGTGATCCAGCCCATGGTCCTCCCAGCTTAGCAGCCCGGAGCACATGGAGCTGGCCTGAGAGAGGGTGTAGCCGGTCCTGACCAGGCCCGCACCCCTTCCTCAGCCTCCTGTCAGGTGGCTGTGCCAGGAGCAGCAGGCAGACTTCCTGGTCGGCCCCTAGCCTCAGGCCTTCCCCCAGGTCTGTCACCTGAAGTGACATACAGGTAGGAAGCACTGAAAATCAAGTGTTCTCAGAGCACTTTATAACTCACTGGTTAAGAGGGACAATACCTTTTGGGTTTTAAATACCAATCACATGGAGCTCTTCTGTCCTGGGTACAATGAGGAAGTTTCTAGAAACACACACAAAGCACAGCAAGCAGGCCAAGAATGTGGTAGAGCTGGATGGACTTATTGTCAAAAACACAACAAAAAACTGAAGTTCAGACGAATCTAGGAGAAGGATGACCTGGTGGCTGCCTCGGCCCAGTCACACGGGGCACCACTGCTGGGCCCCGCGCCCGGCAGCAGGACTTTGAAGGGTTACTGACATGTGAATGCTGCTGTTTCATTTCCTGTGTGTGTTGCCTCAGCATTAAGGACCTCTCACCCTTGCAGTTTTACTAAAACACTGAAAAATATTCCAAGCTTCATATTAACCTTACCTGTCAATGTAACAAGTTCGTGAACATCACTGTTGTCAAACTCCTACTGATGACATTACTATAGGGGAGCTTAACTTTATAAAGAAATGTATTTTGACACTGATATCTTATTAAAAGTGTTCTGGTCCTACCCTTGCTGATGGCTCTTGTTTTGTGTAGATTGGTCATGGGCCACACCAATGGAAGGCAAAACCTCTGTTACTCAGTTTACAGACAATGCACATGGACCCAGACCTCCGCGAGGCGACGGAGGCCAGCCAACCAACACAAACTCGGGAACTGCTCAGGACTGCACACCAAGCTGCATCAGCCATGTTTCCACCCATTTTTCTGTCTGCTGCTGGGCTCTTCTCATATCCTGGGGTTGGTGGGAGGTGGATTGCCCAAGGACAGAAGTCACAGTCCTGCCTTCAGAAGACTACATGCAGCAGCCTGAGAGCTGGGCGGGTCTCCACCTCACTGTCTGCACTTTGAGATGCAGGTTCAAAGGGGCTGCGTGGTACTAGTGGTCAGAGAAGACCTCAGCTTGGAGGTGGCAGGGCTCCAGTGGGGCCTTCCCAGGAAGAACATAAAGGTAGGGGAAGGGTCAAGATCGCCTCAGGCACAGACGGGGCACGGCAAAACCCTGAACTAGACATGGTTTACTGGGTTCCCAAACATGCTGCTGTCGGGTCATGCAAGGGCTGGGAAGACAGCCAGCAGCACCCTCTGCTCACAACCATCAGGCCTAGAACCAGCCATTCCCGCATATTCCTCTCAACTCCATGGTCTCTGCAGGAACGGCTTGTCTTCTCTGTGGCCTTTGTGAACTCAAAATCAATCCCTTCACTTCCATAACCACCCAGGTAGGATCGGGAGAAAAGACTTAAAAGTTCTAACGCTACCACACATACATATACACAGCTTTTTGTACATGATACTCATCTGGCGAGGTCATGATGTCTCCAAGAACTTACCAGCTAAGAGCGGAAACAAAAGCAATTCTGAGTAATTCCTCTATATGAGGTGGTATACAACAAAACCCAGAGCCCCATTTTTTTAGGTTGCCCCTATCTCGGATACTGGGCTTCAGTGTCCCCAAGTGTGCTCATACTTGGGCCGAGGACCCTCAACTGCAGAAAGCACGAAGCTAATAGATGCAAATGAACCCTCCATTGCTTTTGGGTGGAATCCAGGTCCTGTGGGAGCTCAGACGCAGCCTGGAAAGATCAGCCTGAGCCTCGAGAGTAGAAAAACCCCCACCGGAGCTGGAAGGGAAGAAGATTGGTAAGTGAGGGGTGGCAGGGAAGTCATTTCAAGAGCAGATGAAGAGGACAAAGGCATTCGGCCAGATCAGGCAGCACGGGCAGGAGGTGCTCTGACTGGGGAACCTGGCCACTCATGGAACAGGCCTCAAGTCAGACAGACCTGGGCCCAGGTCCTCAGTCTGCTGCTTCTAGCTGCATGACCTCGGGGAAGGCCCTTAATGCCCAAGAGCCTGTGTCTACCTCCCTGGGAACTGGGCATGCTAAGAGTCCCTACCTCAGTGAAAGCCAGAGATAGAAATTTGGAAATCAGCAACAAGTAAGTTGTACTTAATTCCATGTGACTGGACTAAATTACCCAGCAGATAAGAGCAGAGACCGAGAGGACAGTTCTAAGGTAGGGCCCCGATCAAAGTCAGAAGAGGAGTCAGCAGAGAGGCTGAGCAGAAGCAGAAGCAAGTAGGAAAATCCTGGGAGTGTTGCATCCCAAAAGCCAAGAGAAGGGGGCATTCCAGGAAGAAGGAACGGTTTAACTGGGCCACACTCTAGCCTGAAAGGTCAGGTAAGAGGAGGAGACAAACTTGGCTCTGGGGTTTGGCAACATGGAAATTGTCACTGACCTTGCACAATGCAGTCTGAGAGTGAAGCACTTGGTGGACGTGGACTGAGGAATGAGCTGGCCAGGGCAGAGAGGGGACAGAGACCGCAGGATCTTTCCTCAGGAAAGGAAGCAGGGAAGAAGACACGGTTTTGCTTCCTAATATTTAGTGAACTTTTATTTTAGAATAATGTTAGATTTGCCAGCAAGTTGCAAGAATATTAGAAGGAGCTCGTGCACCCGGTTCCTCTCCTGTGGTACATACGTCACAGCTAAGGAACCAAGACTGGTACCATCCTTATTATCTAAGATTGGTACTTGATTTAAATTTCCTTAGTTTATCTAATGGATTTCTTTTCTATTCCAGGATCCTATCCAAGATACCACAGTGCATGGGATTGTCATGGGTCCTTGGGCTTCTCTAGACTGTAATAGTTTCATGGTCCATCAAAAGGAGTCATTCAGACTTTTCATGTTGTTGATGACCCTGACAGTCTTGAGGAGTGTCGTTCAGATAGACTTACATAACAGCATCCTTCAATTTGGTTGTCGCATGTTATTGTCATGGTTAGACAGCGATTATGGGTTTGCGGGCAGGAAGACAACAGATACAAGGACCCAGTCTCATCCCATCCTATCAAGGGTACATGCTATCAATGTGACTTCTCACTGTTGACGCTAACCATCACTCAGCTGTGGCGGTGGTTGTTGGGTTTCTCTGTAGAGTCTCAGATTTTTCTCAGGGAAGTTCTATTTCAAGATGAACTGTAGCATATGGAGTGTTTATATGGTGATGGCAGAGGGAGAAACCAGTTAAGGCGGGCAAGAGAAGGGTTCACTGAAAGTATAATGCCATTGAGAAGATGGGATGGGCACAGATAGGATCTAACGCAGGACAGACAGAGACATTGGTCAGTTCATCATTTTAAAGGAGGGAAGGAAAAGAGGAGAACAAGGCTGCAGCATGTCAGGAGGAATTGGTGAGGGGAAAATGATAAGCAACCTCCAGTTTATTGTTTCTATCTTCACAGCCATGGAGGAGGCAAGATCATTAGCAGAGAGAAGGGGAGGGGTGTCAGGGTTCCGAGGAGAGAGGAGTGTGGAATCAGTGTTTTAGGAGACCAGACTGATGGTTAGTATCAAATGCTCAAGTGAGATTTTGGTCACAAACTGACCCATTGACACAGTTGTATGTTCTCCTCTGACCACATTGTTTTGCTCTAATGGAGGCATTAGGGGGGCAGCTGGAACAGCATGTTAGAAGAAGATAGGAATGTTTCCAAGAGCATGACTATTATGACGGACCATGAAAACTAAATTGTGTGAGAAGGAACAAGAAAAAGATCAAGAGGAGGATGAACGATGAAAAAGCAGTAGGCTCAGTGAATGAGAGGTTCTAATGAGGTCAGGGAGGGGTGGGAGAGAGATGTGGAGAAAGGGAGCCATGCAGATAGTCACTATCAGAACAAAGGAAACTAAAAATTAAAATTTTACTTATACTGACATATGACCCAGCAACACCACAAATAAATACAATAGGTCTTTACTTTAGAGGAAATTTTCGATTTACGTAACATCTGCCCACAAACATTTATGAATAATGTTGCTGTAATTACCAAGCATTAGAAACGGCCCAAATGTCCTTTAACAGGGGAATGGATTAAGAAAAACCCAAACCATAACCCATCCGTACAATGGAATACCACTCAGCAATCTAAGCTAACTCAATTCACACAGCACCGCGGAGGAAGTGCAAAGACATTACACTGAGAAGCCAGCATCAGCCGGACAGTTTCTATAGTTCTATGTATATGACATTCTGCAAAAGGCAAAAAGTACAGGGACAGACAGAGGATCCTTGGTTGCCTGGAGTCAGGGGTGAGAGAAGTCTGAATAAAGGGGCTGCATCGGAGAGTTCTTTAGAGTATTAGAATTATTCTATATCCTGTCGGTGGAAGTTATGAAAATCTGGGCAGGTACAAAATCATAGAACTGTACATCAGGAAGAATTTTACTTGATGTAAATTTAAAGTTTGAAAAAAGAAAACTTTGAGATTTCAGCAGAGGCTGAAATAACATGGAGGCGAAGGTGGGAGGAAGGGAGGGAGACCGGCTGACAAGGCAGGAGTCATGACAATGCTGAGTAGAGAGGTGCGGGAGAGGTATGCGCTGTGGACTGAAATCACTGAAGGAGGAGTAACTAGAGGCCAAGGTTAACAGCCATGAGGAGAAAGAAGAGTCCTAGGCCATGAAGGGAGAAGGGGTTTGGGGGCAGCGTTGCAAAACTAGGAGGATGCCCTCCACCCTTGGGCCCTGCCTGATACTTACGTGGATGAGAGAAACGGCACACACACCCCCAGACGGCTGCAGGGGGCAGCGCCCTCAGCAGACAGCGGGCTCCAGTTCAGGAGAAAAGTGAAGGCACATTCAGAGAGGGGAGGATGTGGAAGGTGGCTGATGTCAGAAGGAGTTCCAGAGAGTGTGGTAGAAAGGATCTAGTGGGTAGGAGGGGAGGGAGAGATGGAAGATGGGAGAGAATGATGGACGTGCAGAACCATCTGGGGCCAGGGACCAGGTAGTGACAGATAACCTGGAAGACTTGGGGAGCCACTAGGGATTGAGGCAAAGAGAGTGAAGAGATGATACAGCACGCTGAGCATCTCTTAGAAGTCCAGGCCAGAAGGTGGGGAGCTGAGCTCTCCTGCAGCCTCCAGAGCCATGGAACAGCAGGGAGCTCCCCTAGCGTCTCCACCATGCCTACTGAGCTTGCTAGGCCCTCCTTAGACCCCACAGCAGCTAGGGACCATCATGGGAATGCACTCACTGGAGCTCAGGTGGGGTGGCTGCCTTCTAAGGCAGGTGTGAGAGCAGCCAGGAGGCCGCCCCCCTCCCCCTCTGCACGGGACCTGGGTTTTACACTCTGTGGGTGGCCCAGCGCTTGCAGAAATGAAAGAAGACAGCTGCAGTGGGAAGACCCATTGGCCGGAAACAAAGGGACGTTCTCCTGTCCTTGTTAGCCTGGTTGAGGCAAAGGCAGCTGAACATGAACAATGGCATCATTTGGGGGCCTTGCTCAATAGCCAAGGCAGAGCTCCAACTACAGATTCAAATCTGGATGAGAGAGAGAACTCAGACTGGGGTAAATTGGCCCAGAAATGAAGAGTATATGCCTCTACTCCTGCTGCTTCTTCAAACATGTGGACCAGGACAGTCTGCCATGAAGGCCAGTTCTGCCCAGCACCCAACATACCAGCACTCTCTGGGCTATGCTCAGGCCCTGGGAGCTTATAGTTCCACGAGATTACAGGCTAGGCAGCAACCCCCATATATGATGTCCCTCTCTAGCACCACACCGTAATAGACATAGAAACAGGGATTTGTTCACAGAAGGATGACTAAAATGTAGGCTCACAACCACATCACCATAGCTGACCAGAGAAGGTGAGACGGCTTGTCCCAAAGGAAAAAAGATTCAGGGGAGCTCAAAAGCCCACCTTCAAATATCTGGAGAAAGCGTAGTGTGCAGACCTTCCGGAAGGCCCTACATAATACAGCCAGGCCTGGAGGATCAGATAGGGTTCATCTCAATGCAATACACTCAAGAGTAAACCGCCCTTCTCCCCTAATGTGTCAGCATTTGCCTTCTCAGGAATAGGGAACTGACGTCTTTACTCTGATCACCAAACAAAGTTAGAGAGTGATGCCATTTAAGGATATTGGGTCAATATTAAAAAAAAAAAAAAAAAAAAAAAACGAAAACACCTGACATCAAAGCCTTGCTCAGGTCTCAGCCCGGACATGTACAGCCCCATGCAACCCAGGACAAGCAGAGGGGAGCTCTCACTGCCCCAAAGTGTCCATCTCCTGTCTGGGCAAAGAAAGTGCAAATTTTGATGAATTTGGAATTTTAAAATGGTTTGGTTTGTTTTGTTTTAAAGATTTTATCCGTTCATTTCACACAGAGAGAGAGAACAGGAAACACCAGCAGGGAGAGTAGGAGAGGGAAAAGCAGGCTTCCTGCAGAGTGGGACTCAATCCCGAGACCCTGGGCTCATGACCTAAGCCAAAGGCAGACGCTCAACAACTGAACCACCAGGCGCCCCTAAAATGGTTTTCTTCATACGGATTTACAGCGCGTGGTCTCTAAGAAATCAGTAAACTTGAGGAATTGTCACAACCAAGAGGAGCCTAAGGAGACACGACAGCTAAATATAATGTGGTTTCTTGGAAGGAAAACATGCACACTAGGCAAAAAGGAAGGAAATTTGAATAGAGGATATACTTTAGCTAATACTAATTGTATTCATTTGTTCATTAATTGTAAGAAATAGATTATACTGATGTAAGATAATAAGCGGGGAAAGTGCCCATGGGGGAATTAGTGATTCTCTGTATTATCTCTGCAATTTTTCCAGAAGTCCAGTTATTCTTCAAAGAAAAAAAAAAGTACTAAATAAAAAAAGGGTTCCAGATAAAAACAAAGAAATAGAGGTGGAAATGGAGAACAAAGAAAAGGATAGGTAATTGAGTAAATCTAAGGGAATAGTGACTATTAAAGCAGTAATAATGAAAATATAATAAAATCTTAAATATATATAGTGGGGCTTTAAATAATGGAAATTAATGTACGTGCAAACAATAGCATAACAGGTGGGAAGAGGTAAGTGGATTAAGTGACTTTCTGTCTTTGCACTGTCTAGGAAGTGGCAAGTGCACTAACTTATATGAAACTTTAATAAGCCCAGAAGGCATGTTGTAATCGCAGGGCAATCACCAGAAGAATCAGAAGATCATGTGTAACTAACAAGCTAATAAAGCAGAGAAACTGAATCTTTAAAAAATACATGATTACCCCCAAAGAAGACCAAAAAGTAGAGAAAAATGAACAGAAAATACGTGGGACAAACTGAAAATAAGATGTGAGATTTAAATCTAAATCTATTAGTGATTACATAAAATACAAATAGGCTACATATTTCAATCAAATGAAAAACATCAGACTGGGTTTAAAAAAATAAATATAAGGTGCTTATAGGATAGATGATGTCTAAATAAGAACACAGACAGAAGAACATTAAAAAGACAAAAAAGATAAACACAAAAAAGCTGGCGTAGCAATACTGATATTGGATAGCTAGACTTTGAGGAAGAAGCATTACTAAAACACAGGGACATCTCATAATTATAAAATGTGTCAATAGAACAGAAAGATATTATAAGTCTATGTTTGTAAGTCTATGTTTGTATGCACCTAATGAGTCTCAGAAATAGATACTACTCCAAGGAAAAATAGAAAATCTATACTCATCGTAGGGGATTTTAACACACATCTCTCAATAACTGATAGAACAAACAAAAGAGTAAACAAGAATCAAGGAACTGAAAGATGACTTTGTAAATAGAGAAAATGTTTACAGTTATATTTGATAAGGACTAATATCTAAAGCATATAAAGGACACTTACTACTCAACAATTAAAAGGGAAATGATGCAATTTAAAATGGGCAAAACATTTTAGATATTTCTCCAAAGAAGACAGACAAATGGCCAACAATCATAGAAAAAGATGCTCCAGGTCTTTAGTCATTAGGGAAATGCAAATAAAAACCACAGTCAGATACCACTTCACACACCAGTAGGATGGCTAACAGCTAAAAGATAGAAACACAGTGTGTTGGTGAGGATGTAGAGAGACTGTAACCCTCATTCATTTCTGGTGGGAATGTACAATGGTGCAGCTTTTCGGATCGCTGACTGGCAGTTCCTCAAGATATTAAACATAGAATTACCATATGGCCCTGAAATTCCACTCCTATACACACTCATGCATGCATGCATACACACACACACACACACACACACACACACACACACACACACATCCCAAGGGAACTGAAAGCCTATTTCACACAATGGTTTATAGCAACATTGTTCATAACAGCCTAAAAGGAGAAACAAATGTCCAGCAGCTGATGAAAACATGAACAAGATGTGATATTATACAAGGGGATGCTATTCAGCCATATAATGTAAACGAGTACTGATACATACTAGGTCAGAGACAAACCTGAGAAACCTCATATGGAGCAAAAGATTCCAGATACAAAAGGCCACATATTATATGATTCCACTTACATAAAATGTCCTAAATAATTAAGTCCACAGACACAGAGAATAAATTAGTGGTTGCCAAGGGATGAAGGAAGGGAGAAATGGGGACTTTTCTTCTGGGGTGATGAAATGTTCTGAAATTAGTGGTTATGGTTGCCCAGTTTTGTGAACATACTAAAAACTACTGAGCTGTACACTTCAATGGGTGAATATTGTGGCCTGTGAATTACAGCTCAACAAAAAATAGACAACAGTATAAAAGATTGAAGTACACAATTAAGAAACAGATCTAATGGCATATGTAGAACCTTGTGCCCAGTAACTACAAAAGACACATTCTTTCAAGTGCAGATGGGGAATTTACTAAAATTGGCCATGTACTAAACCATAGTATTAGTACCAAGCAAATATTAATACATTTCAAAGGTTGAAAATGAGGCTGAGCATATTCCCTGACACAGTGATATTAAAGTAGAAGTCAGTAACCAAATGGAAGTTTAAGAATCACAAAGTCTTGAATGCCAGGAATCTACAGTACTTCTAAATTGCTCACGGTTCACAAAAGATCACATTGGAAATGAGAACGTACATTAGGTATTCATGAAAACAGTGTATCAGAACTTCTGGAATTCAACTAAAGCCTTGTTTATAGGGAAATTTATAGCCTCAAATGGCTATACTAGAAAAAAAAAAGAATGAAAACCAGTGATATAAGTATTTATACCAAGAACTTAGAAAACAAATAGCAAAGTAAACCGAACAAAAAATGGAAATAAGAAGATAATGTGACAGGAAACCAATGAAATAGAAAACAAATTTAAAATAGAGAAATATCACCAATGCTGAAGTGACTTCTTTGAAAAGAATAAAATTGACCAATGCCTAGCAAAATGTATGAGACAGAATACAAATTACTAGTATCCAAAAATAAAAGATTATAAAATATTAGAAACAACTTTATGCCATTAAACTAGGTGAAATAGACTAACTTCTTAAAAACCAAACTAAGACTGACACAAGAAAACATGAATAATTCCATATTCATTAAGGAATCTTTGAGAAAAATGAAACCTTAAGTAAAACTTTCCCACTAAGAAAACTTCAGCTTCTGAAGAATAAATGAACAAATTAAGAAGAATAAACTCTTAAGAATAGCTTCATTATTAAATTCTCCCACTTGAGCTCCCTGCACAGCAGGGGACTCTGCTTTTCCCTCTCCCTCTACCCCTCCTCCCAATCATGTGTGCTATCTCTCACTCAATCTCACGTAAATAAAATTTTTAATTAATTAATTAATTAAATTCTCCCAAATGTTTGAGGACAATCATTCTTTCTCAAACACATTTAACAAGTAGGAAAAGGGGGCACATTTTGAACTTATTTATGAGGCCAGGATATCTTGGCCTCATAAGCCTGACAAGCATTTAATAAGAAAACTTACAGAAGGCCAATCTCTTTCAAAAATATCAATTTCAGTATCTTCAACAAAATATTACCCTATCAAACCCAGTAGCATATGGAAAGGAAAATGCTCTGTGAACAAACTAGTTTTATTAAAGGAAAACAAAGCTAATTAAACACTGAGCATATGATCAATGTAACTTACCATATTAATAAAGAAAAAAATCAATGTAGAAAAGATATTTGATAAAATTTGAAATGCATTAGTAGGAAAAAAGATAAGTACACTTGGAATAAAGAATAACTCCCTCAATCGGATAAAGGATACTTATTAAAAACCTAAACAGGGGTGCCTGTGTGGCTCAGTCAGCTAAGCATCTGCCTTCAGCTCAGGTCATGAACCCAGCGTCCTGGGATCAAGCCCCACATCATGCTCCTTGCTCTGTGGCGAGCCTGCTTCTCCTTCTCCCTCTGCCTGTCGCTCCCTCTGCCGATGCGCACACTCTCGCTCTTTCTCTCTCTCTCTCTCTCTGTCAAATAAATTTTTTTAAAAAAACTAAACAAACAACATATCTACTGGTGAAATTAATATCAACACTAAAAATTTTCCCGAGAGAAATAAGATAAAGATGCCAACTATTGTTACTTCCATTCAACATAATGTAAAAGTACCTAGCCAGTGCAATAAAACAAGAAAAATAAATAACAAGTATGATTAGAAAGAAAATGAATGATTAGAAAGGAAAACATCTGCCATTATACATAGTTTACATGATTGTAGATATAGAAAATGCAAAAGGATCTTCAGATTACTAAATTTAAATATATAAAAATCATCTGTATTTTTATATATTAACAAGTGAAAATAACATTTTTAAATATGTATTCAACCAAAGTAAAATGTCCGGGAATAGATTTAAAAGATGCAGAAAAGTGCTAAATATAAAATCTTGAAAAGTACTGAGAAAAATTAAATACCAAAATAAATGAAGGGCTATCCCATGTTCATAGACTGGAAAAGTCAATATGTGTAAGCTAAGATGTCAGTTCTCCTCAAATTTAAATATATATCAAATTCAATCCCAATCAGAATACTAGTGCTTTTGTGTTTAAAGTCTAAAACATGTATTCTTAACTTCATGTAGAAATGATGAGCCCAAAGTATCCAAAACAGTATTAAAGAAGAGGAAAGTTGGAAGACTTATAGTATTAGATACCAAAACTTATTTTGAAATCACAAAAATTGGGGCAACTTGGTGGCTCAGTCGGTTAAGTGTCTGCCTTTGGCTCAGGTCATGATACTTGGGTTCTGGGATAGAGCCCCACATCAGGTTCCTGCTCAGCAGGGAGTCTGCTTCTCCCTCTTCCTCTACCCCTTACCCCACTTGTGCTCTCTCTCTCTCTAATACATAACATCTTTAAAAAAATAAAATCACAAAAATTGTGAGTTTGATACTGTGTAAAATTAGACAAACAGACCAATAAAACAGAAAAAAACTGTCCAGAAATCAACCCACTCATACATGAACAGTCATTCTATGAGCAGTGAGGAAAGGATGGTCTTTTCAATAAATATATCCAGTCAATAGGACATCCATAGAGGGAAAAATCATTCTTAATTCCTACTTCACATCAAACTTAAGATTTCCAGATAGAATAGAGATATAAATATTAAAGACATATTAAAGCCTCTTTGGGGCGCCTGAGTGGCTTAAACTGGTTAAGCCTCCGATTTTTTTTTAAGATTTTTTATTTATTTATTTGACAAAGAGAGATCACAAATAGGCAGAGAGGCAGGCAGAGAGAGAGGGGGAAGCAGGCTACCCACTGAGCAGAGAGCCTGATGTAGGACTCGATCCCAGGACCCTGAGATCACGACCTGAGCCAAAGGCAGAGGCTTTAACCCACTGAGCCACCCAGGCACCCAGCCTCTGACATTTGGTCTCAGCTCAGGTCTTGAAAAAAAGATATATAATTTTTTTAAAGATTTTATTTGTTTATTTGACAGAGAGAGAGATGACAAGTAGGCAGAGAGAGAGGAGGAAGCAGGCTCCCCACCAAGCAGAGAGCCCGATGTGGGCCTCGATCCCAGGACCCTGAGATCATGACCTGAGCTGAAGGCAGAGGCTTTAACCCAGTGAGCCACTCAGGCATCCAAAAAAAAGATATATAAAACCTCTAGAGGGGCGCCTGGGTGGCTCAGTTGGTTGGGCGACTGCCTTCGGCTCAGGTCATGATCCCGGAGACCCGGGATCGAGTCCCACATCGGGCTCCCTGCTCGGCGGGAAGCCTGCTTCTCCCTCTCTCACTCCCCCTGCTTGTGTTCCCTCTCTCGCTGTGTTTCTCTCTGCCAAATAAATAAATAAAATATTAAAAAAAAA